>JAANSK020126680.1:0-15600 GCA_011763485.2 Isoetes engelmannii
ATTTTACTGTCTTCCTTTTTCAACACACATAAAAAATGGTACAATATGGCCCCCAATTCATATACAAAAAAAAAAAACAAGATGCAAAATCTTGACCAAAACATAGGTTAAAAACCCGACAAAAAAAAAAATGAGATGAGGAATAAGTTCAAAATAGTGAAATGGTGGTTTAGTGGATAAATAATGAGAAAAAAGTATAAGGTCATAATCGTTAAAGTGAGTATGAAAGTGAGAGAATACATGTGGCTCCTTAAGCAAAAGGTGGCATTAAGGTATTAAAGAGGGAGCTTACTAGAAAGATTTCACGTAAGTATTTTAGAGCAAGTTACTGCCTAAAAAAGTCTGCTAAGTTGAGCTGTGTGGACGGAAGGAGGAAGCTTGAAGAAAGGGAAATGCGTTTTGAGGTGGGGACTTGCTTGTTTTGAATGGTCGTGTTCCATGATGTAAAATGTTTTGATAAATTGTTGGATTTTGGTCTACGTTGTTCGTCCTTTTGATGGTGTTGTTGGTGTTTTGGTCCTTGTTATTGTCTTTTCCTAATTTGAGTTTGAGGAAATGTCGAGACCCATTTGAAGACTGTAACCTTTTATTAGAAGGATCCGGCTGTAAATCCGAACTGTGTTATGCGGAGGCTAATCCTCATTCGTTGATGTGTCGCCCAAAAATAGAAGGCCTTGTGTTGTAAATCTGATGTCTGCTGATAGTTTTCGGTCTGTTAGAGAACCCAGACGAATTTTGTCTTGAGCAATCCGGTGATTGCTTTTGTTTGAAATTTCGACCTCCAGATCATAATCCAACATACTATTTTGTAATTGTTCTGTACATTAGCAGCTAGACTCGTAGTTCCATATTGATTCGGCCTTTGTCTGCAAATCCGCCCTGCTTGTTGTTCATCTAACCTTCTTGTTCTCTGTAGCGAATACGTTCTTTCTGTATTTCGAATTTGCCATTTAATCTAATTGCAATGCTAGGATTAATGCTAGCCCACCGGGCCTCTTCCCTTCCAATCGGCTCATTCCTGATCGGCATGTGTTGCTTTTGCTCAGTAGAACCTGTCCAAACCAATTGGGTTAGGGATTGATTACCTCAGTTTCGACCTTCGGCAGTGATTCGGATGTTTTAAGCTTTTGTTACAAAACCCCTGTTGATTGGACTTCGGATCTGGGTGCCCACTGTGATTCGTTATTTTCTTGAAGGGATACTAGGTCCCAGTATCCCCATGTTAGAAAATAATGTTTATAAGACCTTTTTAAGTTAATAATGTTTTTAAGACCTTCAGGCCTTAGTGTAGCTAGTTATAATTTCTTGTTGTCATGGGTGTATTGAAACTTCATAGGCTTTAGGTATTAGTGTGATTGATGCTAGAATTACGTATGGCATATATCTTTACTGGCATGAGCATTATACTCGTATTTCAAGATTTAGTTCATTTGCCTTGTTATGCTTGATACTAACATTATGAAAGTGACATTTGCCCTGCTATGCTTGATACTAGCATTATGAAGTGACATGTTTAAAGAATAGATGCATAGATATTCATGTCATTGCATTGTTTGGAAATGTGCATGGCTATGGATTATGTTGCCATTATGGACTGATGCATGATGAATGCATGGAATGTGCCTGTCTTTGGACGGCCACCTTCGACGGGATGGATCAAGGGGAGCCTTGCCATCTAGACGGCGCCCCATGGTTGATGCTTGATAGGGGAGCATATCCATATTCATGGGTGTCTTGTGCCAAGGTCGATGAGTCATATGGGAGCATATGCATCGACTTGGATGCAGAGCAGTTCTAGAGTTGAGGTCTTAGAAAAGTTCTAGGCTTTTAATATGACCATTATTGTGGACGATATGATAATGAGGTTAGGTCCTCTAATGTTTTGTTTTTCTCAAAGACTAGAACACTATTATCTTGAGGTGCCTAGTGCACAATTTTGGCTGATGCATGATGAATGCATGCAATGTGTCTGTCTTTTGACGGCCACCTTTGACGTGGTGGATCAAGGGGAGCTTTCCCGTCTAGATGTCGCCATGTCGCCCCATAGTTGATGCTTGATATGGGAGCATATCCATCTTCATGGGTGTCTTGTGCCAAGGTGAGTCCTATGGGAGCATATGCATCGACTTGGTTGTTCCATGGTTGGTGAGTCATATGGGAGCATATGCACCTTCATGGATTTTTGTAGGTTGTACAGACCGTTATTCTGGACTCGCAACCCATTTTGGAACTACGGGTTCCTTTTGTGCTATGATTGAACATGTGATGTTCTGGTTGTGGAAATCTGGTGGCATTGTGCATCATGGCTTTGGACATATCATTATATGGGCGTGTTACGCCATATGGTTGTTGATGTATTATGTTACATGGATGTTGCATGATGCAAATGTTGGGAATATAGCATGTGACTTGTTCCCTTATTGTACCTCCCCACTTAGTCCTTGTGCACTAACCCCTGTATGTTTGATTGTGTGTGCTATTAAAGATGGTGGAAAATGAAGTCCAGTTCGTAAACTTCTTAAATCTCGAAGACTTCTGGAGATAGTGGAGGTTCACTTTTGGTTGGATGTAGAGCAGTTCTAGAGTTGAGGTCTTAGAAGGAAAAGTTCTAGGCTTTTAATATGACCAGTATTGTGAATATGATAATGAGGTCAGGTCCTCTATGAACATCATATAATGTTTTGTTTTGCTCAAATACTAGAACACTATTATCTTGAGGTGCCTAGTGCACAAGTTTGGGAACTTATATATGATGTAAATATATCGTATTTTGCGTCTCTGGAGTATCGAGACTATATTGAGAGGTGTTGATTATCTATTGTTGAGGTACAAGTTAAACTTAGTATTTGAAATGGTATATAAATCATGAAAAACAACTATCATGAAGTGTTATAACTATCATGAATGGGATCACATCACAACTATGTGCTCTCAGTTTCCTCAGGTTCAGGTTTAGCTTCCTGGTACCAACCGGACGACTTCAGTCCGACTCACGGCGTACCAACTTTAGGTGCCTAGAGGTAAACAAGGCCCTCGGCTTACCACATATAAACCTCCATGGGCTCGTCAACAACAACAACCACCTCAACAGTTTCCTCCTCAGCAAGCATCTCTCTGACTCGATAAGGCTCACGAAGAAATCTACCGTGCTTTAAGTTCTCTAGTTCAAGAATCCAATTGGGTTGGTCCGTGTCACGCTAGGCGCATGGTGCTCGACCATACACACTCACGTCACAGGACACGTAGTCTGCTTGCACAGTTGTTGTTGTCCTGCAGAACACTTTGACAAAAGCATTTCATTTCGATCTCTTGCGGGCAGATGGGGCCGGATGCAAGCCGGGTGGGTTGGAGTGGAGAAAAGAGAGCTGGACTGCAGATTAGCAAAGCGGAACGGATTGAGGCATGGAAGTCCGTATATTTCACCCAGGATGTGGTTATTCCGGCCAAAATAGGGGTGGTTATTCCGGCCGTCCAGATAAACCGCGGTGGTTATTCTGGCCACAAACCGCGCGTAGAACTGCACGGCGGGGGGCCAAAAATTCGTGGAGATCGTTCTAACTGCTTCCACGGCGGCTTAATCTGATTCAAAAGGCATTGCAATCGCTTTTTCTACCCCTTTTATGCCAGATTGATGAAGAGAGGAAGAGATTTGAGGCCAAATAGAGCCGGATCGATGAAAAAATGGGCAAAAACAGTTGGTTCAGGGCTTCGAACTGCGCAGCGGCCGGAATAACCACATCCCGGGTGAAATATACGGACTTCCTTGAGGCATAGCAAAATGTATTGGGGCAGGAAAGCAAGTCGTTTTTGGGGCAGGCAGGCCGGATTAGATGCAAGGAAGCCGAAAACAAGGGAAGCAGGGCTTATTCAAGACCAGCAAACCGGTTTCAAGATGCTGAGCGAGTCGCTGCCAGATTGAAGTAGCGAAATTCAAGTAGCTGCATGACAAAACATTGTCATTTTCCATTCTTAACCGGCAGGAATTGTGATCCAGTCCATCTCCACCGTTGATCCCAACCCTGTGACTGGACAGAACCAGCTCTAGCCTAATCTTGAATTCCTGGATTTGCTTCGGTTTTAGCTTCGGATGCTGACAATCTTGGTGTGGGCATGATAATCCTGCTGTGGGTGCCAATAATCCTGCTCAGGTATGATAATTCTTGCTGTGGGTGCAGGTTTGGGTGGATAATCTAGCTCTGGAGTGTGAGTGTTCATGGTCCTGCCGGTTAAAGGGGTCAATCACCCATGCTCTGCTGTTACAGCCCGTAAATGGGCGAGCCCCTCCGGGCGAGCCCATTTACTGGCTGTAACAGCCTCGCATGGGTGATTAACCCCTTCTTCGCTCAAAACATGGAGCCGCCAGCTGCAAAAGATAGCATCCATTCACTTAGCTCTTGCCATCATTTTGGTTTGATTGCACTGCAGAACCAACCTGCAAAATACAAAATTATACCATTCCTACTCAGGCCATCCTTTAAGCAATCATATCTCCCATACATAATTAGAGCATTTCAGAATACTAATGATTTTGCCGAATAAATGAAAGACTCGCCTAATGATCCGCCTTATACAACGGATGTATAACATTAGAGTTTGTAGATTGTAAGAGTATTCCCTATAAAAATATCTAGGTGGATTGCATCTTCAATGATCTAATTATGGATAAGTCTCCCATAAAAATTATCTAATCTGTGCATGCTTATAGGACTACAACATAAACATAATTATTGTAAAAGAATGTCATCTCACCTTCATCCAGACTCGAATGGGTTGTATACTCGAGCTACAAATTATGACAGAAGTAGTGTCCATAAGGCTTCTCAAAACTCAGAGGTATATTTTCTAATCCACTACATTCTTGTAAATCTGAAGCTTGTTCTAATGAGCAATTTCTGGCATTATGGCCCCAAAATTTGGTACCAATTTGAAGCATCTGAACTTGATAACTTGAGCATGTAAAGAACAAAAAAGATGGCTTATACTGAAGTGCGCTAACCACATGGTTAGCATTATCATTTAGGAATATTGATTGTAATACACATTCTAATTTCGTCCAGAACTCACTTGTAAGCTTCAAATAATCTCTTCTTCACTGGCAGAACAAATGCACAAACTCTCGAATAGTTGGAAGTCCTAAAAATCAGTAATGGTCATTTAAGGATCTATTCTCCTTCTTGCTTGGTTTGGCTCTTTTAGATTTGTAGGCATGAAATACCACACCAAGAACTGTCGTAGTCAAACTTGGACCTAAGCATCCCCTTTGAGTAAATCTACGGAGCCATTTCTGGAATTAGGTATGGCAGTTGCGTGTTTCCTAATTCAGCACCGCCATATGTGTATAGAAGGAACTCTGATAATACAATCATGGTCTTGTTGTGCCTTTGTTTCTTTCTTTCTTTCTTTCTTTCTTATGCTAATATGGCATCAGAGCGGGTTAATCACCCTTAGTGTTTGGGGAATCACTGCTACTACTGTGTGCATAACCAAATGGGCAAGATTGAAAAGCTATCCCACAGTAATGCATTTTACTAGTTCATAAAGGCCAGGAGAAAACTGGCTAAGAAGAGATTGTGGCAAATAATCTCTAGAGACGAGCCAAGACTAGTGCCAGTCTCACGTTCTCAGAAAGTCCAGGTTTAAACAGCTGCTCAAATTGTGAAAGGAGGAACTTCACTATAGATTGAAAGCAAGGGTGAATCAGTATCAACAAATGTAGGTCTCAAAAGAAATGACACAACCACAAAAAAGGCCATTTAGCGATGTGTATAGCGGCATTTGGGTCATGTATGTGTGACGTATGGCGACGTGACCCAGACGTCTATCAGACGTCATTGGAGACATGTCGCGTGCGACGTGGATTAGACGTGAAGGATGTGATACAGACGTGACCCACATGACCAAACGTGACCTAGATGTGGTGTACGGACGTGATCGAGATGTCGCAGAAAAAAAGAGGGGGGGGATTTTAACGTGATGTACGAAATAGAAAAATTGATAATAAATGAAATTGAATTGAAAATATTGTTGAAATTGGATTGAAATGTATTAATTTTGAGTTGAAAATATTGTTGATAAGATACGCATATTCACGAATTAAGTATGTTCTAGTATATCCCTACGCATTTCTGGTCCTATACTACCATGTGTATACATTTATAAGTGTTCCTTCCTTCCTTCTATAGTGTATGGCTTATACTCATAAATGTATACAAAGTATGTATTTTATGTATTCAATAAAACCAATTTAAAATACATGCACTTAATTTGAAGCAAATAAATGAGTCCTCAGGCAAGTTTCTTTTTTCTTATTGAAAGTGGTATATTGTATTTATATTCTTTTAGCCTAGGGTATTCAAATACGCCACTCTCCTAAAACGCCTTGAGGCCACTCTCCTAAACCGTTGTGAGGCCATAAATGAGAGATATTGTTCTTCGCCGCATCCCTCAAGATACTGTAAAAGACACTTCCCCTGTCATCCTTCTTAAGAAGACCATCCCTGGAGCATAAATTGGTGGGTATATATAAGGCGTGTATATGTCTACCACATACATATACTTACATATACCCAAAACAAACTTGAATGAGTGATCTCCTTCAGCGACACGACGCCGGGATTGGAATTCTCCACATCATGATCAGCTGATCCACCTTGTCATTGGGATCTGGAACCGCCCGATAAATCCGATGATCCATGTTGTTGTTGCCCTCCGAAACCCTCCAATCTGTTTAATGCTCCACTACCTCTTCACCTAGGACTATATAATTTAATAATGAGAATAGACATCCTTAACATATTGCATATTGCAAAGCAAAGACGTATTTGATCCTAGTGGACGTATTTACCTGTTGAAATCTCCCTCCAAGTTCCTTGCACCAGAAAAGTCTAGTCATGTCGGATGCCTAAGGCGTGAGTCTGTACTATGTCTACCAGTCTCGATATTATCCCGAGCACGTAGATATCACGAGTCGAAGCCAAAGTCTGTACTATGTCTCCTTGGAATAGAGAATTCTGGGGCAAGCAGCCTAAGCACCGGTATCGATGTAGGGGTGCTAAACCACGCCCGCAATTGTTCTCTCTCAACGTGTGTCATTGCAAAGAGGACGGCAGGGACCTCCGGCGCCGGAGCTGTAGAAACCACAATAATATCACATAAAGAACCATTTATCTTTAAAAAAAACATATCCTAATACGCAAACTTGTGGTGGGTGGAGGCTGGCTACCTGAAACATCGCTACCATTGCCTCCTCTACCTCATGAATTCTTCCATCTATTTTCTCTAGATTGTTCTCTTTCCACAAACATCCATGCATAAATCTACATATCTAATTAGAGGGTCAAGCGTGTAAAAATATACTTACCTTCAACTTCACCTTAATCCCGCTAGATCCTTTAACATTAGATTGAGACAACATTATGAACATTTGCCGCCTCCCAAACTCACAAAAAGCACTAAGCTTGGTGTTCCACAATCAACTATTTAAAAATAATCTATTGTATGCTAAAATTAGTAGCCTAACAATGTTTTGCCTTGCTTTTCTGCAAGTAAGCTTAAAACCCACATTACTTTGTCTTGATCTACTGCAAGAAACTTAAAACCCATACTAAAATCCCATTCACGCCTAAACACAAACAATAATTGATTGGCCAGTTTTATATGAGAAACCAAAATCCCACACTCGTATTGCCATGCAATGCATGGATACATGCCACAAGATGCTAAGATAGCTTAAAACTGCTACCAAATACTGAGAAATGCATAGCGTAAGCGCAAAGAGATGTTGGATGTATCTAACATAACTACAAATTTGAAGAATCAAAATGCAGAGCTGCTATTAGTAGAGACAAGTCAAAACGGCAATCCATCACATGACAAAAAATAAAGGAATTCAATATCTGGAAAAGACATGCCTGATGGTACAGAGAGTTATCTCATACAAGAGAATATGGAAATAGCGGAGGGCAGTAGGAGGAAAAAGATAAACACCAACAGCCTTAAAGTCCAACAACAAAATGAGAAAGATCAGGAACAAAATAGAGCTAAACAGAGCTGGTCCACTAGACATATGCAAATACTAAACACTACTGTAAGCAAAGGACAAGAAGCCAACTGGTCTGTTTACAATAGGAAAAACTCAATACAACTCGCTAGATAAGAACCTGGTCCAAGATTACCAAGAAAGAATCGGAAAAACCTAGAAGGCAAATGAACTGTTCTTGGCCAAGCTGCCCTGATTTGTTTGCCCTGATTTGTCTTGCCCTGCGATGTTTGCCTTAACAAACTGGCCCTCAAGTTTTATAGCTAAGATCGAATCTTAGCCGTTGGTTGCAGTGGTGTTACCCACCAATAACACGCTCGAGGGCCCATAAACACCTACTTTGTTATGCCAAATGGCCATAAACACCTAGCTTGTTATGAAATCACCATAAAACCACCATAATTCCTCCATAAAACTCTCGGGCCTAGTTTGTTAAGGAGGATAACACCCTAGAACTCGGGTGTTTATGCCCTACTATAACAATCTCGGGCCTTCGCCCTCGATTGTTATAATAGGGCATAACACCCTCGTTCCAGGATCTCCGCCCTTGATTGTTATAATAGGGCACAACACCCTCGTTCAAAGGTGTTATCCCTCTCATATCAAGTCGCTAAATTTAAGCAAGATTTTCTTCTTTTTGCCTCTGTTCGCCATAGCTGTAGGTGCTACATCTTAGTTCGTTTGGGCGTTGTTTTCACTGCTAGATTGCTGGCTCCCTTTGTTATTGCGACTGCCGCATCACCCTCAGATCCAGACTTAATATTATTCAGTAGAGATTTGTCTCCAGCATCAGACGCCTCTTTTCCAAGAACCAGAAGCCCTGTTCCAACTGGATCTGTTCAAAAGTTTTTGTTATTATGCAACCCGATAAATTCCTACCCTGCCATGCGGTAGCCGATTCATCCCGTCCCTGTAACGCCCAGTGCCTCTCCGCAACCGACGTCGCCTACCCGCAACCAACGTCGCCTCCGCCATGTCTTTCCCATAAGGCTTTCATTATTTGGAATGTTAACACCACTATCTATCTATTCTTTTGGAACTACCCTACATACATATCATTTAACCATTATTTACACTTTGACATCACTATGTTGGCTATCTCGTACTGTTATTGCCAATGTCAAGCAAAACTGTTCTAGGTCTCCTTGTTCCATACGTTTGCATCTCCAACATTTATCTCATAGAGCGTCCATTTTACCTCTAGACCGCCAACCTCATTATGTTTGGCATCAACCTCGTTATATTCGGCACTCAATACCAGTCACATGTTAGGAGGGACTTGAACCCACAATTTGCCAAACACATTATAAATCAATTTCTGCAAAAGGTGGTACTAGCGCTAAACCATGTCAATATTAGACTAGGACCAAGATGCAAAATTATAATGAGAGAATGCAAAGTTAAAAGGAGAGAAGCCAACATAAAACCAAGTTGGTGCAACCAAAGATGCACATCATAGAATATGGGACCATGGGAGCCTATTTAAAATTTATTGAGCTCAAGATATGAATCGTTTTGAATAATCCAAAATTTGTTTGTTTAGATGGGGTTGTGTTATTGTAAGTTGAAAAGCTTCTTCCAAGGCTGGCCTACTTCCATTCCCTTGCAATGTGGAAATAGGAAAGGCATAATTTTTCCAAATGATTTACACGAAATAGAAAAGGCAGAAGCACTTTTGAGGACAAAATAAAAGAAGCATAACAGTTGAACCCGCCTACTTATCGGTTTGTTCTTCGAAATATTTGATCTTGGGCTTTAAAAAGTACAAACTTGACATTTGTCATTAGCATTCACATTGTGAAATGAAATTTTCTTTGAACAACTAAAAATTTAAAGGGGACTTTATAAAATCTATGTCTAACTAGCTGGTGAATCCTTGAATTTGAAAATGTCCATGAAGATGCTCCTTAGTTTGGAATTCTTATAAATGCAATCATGCAGAATAAAAAAACGTTTTGAAACAAACCAACTATGCAATATAAACTCACCTACCCTATTTCTCTACCCATTGGTTTGAATCGTAACCCTGATACAGAGTCCCTTGCCATCTATGTGGCAGTGTTAGAAATAATCTAATATATAATTGTCACCAGAAACTTAATCAGCGTGCGCCTATATATTACTATGGACTGCTACAGTTTATTCTGCTATGCAAACCACATAGTGGATGCAGTCAAGATTAGTTTTTGCGAACGATCAAGGAATTTGTTAAGTAGACAACCAGAAAATGTTGTTTACTCCATTAAAAATCTCGAAGTAACAAGATCCCTGTTTTTGGCTCACAGCTGGTCCTTGCAGATTATGCAAGAAATCAATTAGCAATTCCAGCAACCATTCCCCTCATCATTCATAGATTAAGAGCCAAGCTTAATTAACACTGGAATCCAACATGCAAAAGTAACTTAGTTTCATATGCCAAGGTTAGTTTAGCAATCTTCACAAGTCTCAATACTGACTGCAAATCAAAACAATTCTCTGGAATTCTAAAATGCTGCAAGTTCCTACAATTTTGTGAAAAACTAGGTTTTAAAATTCCCCATCTCTTGCGGTTCCTAAAGTGCATACCAAACATGCCTTGGTGAGTGAGGGTGCAATAGTTACGCGTATGAGCTAAACAAACACTCCCAGATTTTAGTTAATTATAAATATATCCCAGCAGCCATCATTTCTCATTTTTGCATGGATAACTGATACATGGATAGATTACTCGCTTACCATGCTAAAGTTTAGATTCCCTTACCCTCATGATTCATGACAGGTTGGGAACATCTAAAAGTAAGAAATAATAAGACTATCCGAAAAGGTTGCAACTGACACATGGAACAAAAGAAAATAGTATACAAAACAGCATATGCAGCTGCAGCTTTGGAATCACATACTTTTTTCTCCTTACCTTTCCCTTTGCTCCTTGTCATGTTTTTCAACTTTTGAATTACTTACATGTTTTGGGGATCTCAAATCAACTTGCAATTTTGTGTCGGAAGAACCTTGAGACTCAATCTTCATCTTTTTTCTGCCATCTGCCTGTTTTGCATCTCCACTAAATTTCCAAAGAGCACAGAATGTCAGCTCAACTTCAGTAGACTGACAGAAGCAAACTTATGAGAAAACCAGACGTCTATGATAAAAATACCTTCCACTTCCAGAATCAGTTTGTGCCTTGTTAAATTTTCGTTTACTGATCGCCTCAACATCTTCAGCAAGTTTCTGATATAAAGAGTGCAGCTAGGTTACTAAAGAGCATAAAAACAAAGCAACCATGGCAAAGAATTGGATGCTCAGCAGTTAACAGTTATTATTACATCGACCGCGGGATTAAAGTTCTTGAATGACATTCGTCCAAGAAGAGCACCCGGTTTTGGATCACCTTCCATTATCACAATGCTAACAAAACGCAGAATCAAGTCAGAAACAAGAAGAAAATATGAAAATAAACAGCTAAAAAGCTCTAGATGCATCACCATTTTCTTTGAGAGCCATCTTGAGGAACAACCCAATGAGCTTCATTAACTTCTTCTCCTTGTTCTTCCTTTTTTGCAGCATCTTCCCTCATCCGAGCTCTTTGCATGAACTGAAAAATTATCACATTCTATAAATATAAATGCTATAGATGATCCAAGGGTGGCTCAAGAGCACGACCTGGCTTGAAGTGGTGCGAGCACTGCCCATGTGCACCCTTGGACTGCATAACAATAAAAGCAGATCAATGTAGCCACATAGAAAAAATCAAAAACTCGTACTTCTATAGAGATATAATTCATCTACAGGCCAATAACCTTTATCAACGGCCATACAGAATGACGTATATGCTAAAACTCCATGAACATATTTACCAGACCAAATAAACCAAACTGTATTGAATATAACTCCGTAACAACAAACACGTACTTACCTTCATTTGTCGCAGAGTCTCGGAGACGCCCATGGCTGCTTCGCTCTACAACCGCAAGAGGCCGCCTCTATGAATTAGGGTTTCGACCACTGCTGTTCTCGAAAAACCTTGGGCCGAGGCGTATTGTTTTAGGGGGGTAAAAATAGTATTACCCTGGTTTTGGTGATTCTTTTGTTGTTGATCCCTCCCGCATAATCACCAAGCCGCCCGGAACGGAGTCCGTTCTAGAGACCCGTTTCGGGTACCTGAGACTGTCAGGTGGTAGATCTCAGTCGTCGGTCTGCTGAGATCATCCTGGCCGTCTAAAAGATTTCTTCCAGCGGAAGCACCACAGAAGAATACCTCTCGAAGGAATCACACATTCGTGATTCCGTCGGAAGGGATTTTTTGGACTGCCTGGATGACCCCAGCAGACCGATGGCTGGGATCTAGCACCTGACAGTGTCAGGTACCCGAACGGGTCTCCGGAACGGATTCCGTTTTCGAGCGACTTGATGATTCTGCGGGAGGGATTAACCGCGAAAGAATCACCAAAACAAGGGTAATACTATTTTGGGAAACTTACCAAAATACCCTTGAAGTTTGCAAAAATTACTAAATTGCCCTTCGACTGAGGGCGTTTTGGTAAAAAGGACAATAACTTTTTGGCAATAATCTAAATGCAAATGTACCGTTCATATGAATTGTAAAGAAGAATGAGATATTTCCAGCAAGTATAAGATCACCTGATTTGAAGATTGCAATCTCAAGTTATGACCTTTTTTGTCGTTAAAATTTTCGTGAAGTTAAAAATTCCAATTTGGGCGATCTTATGCTTGTTCGAAAGATCTCATCGTTGTCTACAATTCATTTGAAGACTGTATTTGCATTTAGATTATTACAGAAAAGTTATTGCCATTGTTTCCAAAATGCCAAATATTAAGGGCAATTAGATAATTTTTGTAAACTTTAAGGGTATTTTGGTAAGTTTCCCTACTATTTTCACCTATTTTAGGGTGTAGTATAGCCCCCCTAACCACTAAAGAATTTGTCAGCCAATAAAATTTCACCATTTTGCATTTCTAGGCCACCCCTTTATCACACTAGGGGTGCCAGAGACACTAAAGTTTCTTGGTGTGCCTAGGATTCTTGGTCAGGGGATAACCCACGACCAAGAATTTTTAAAATCTTGGACAACACTTCTACATTTGTCATATGAATTGAAAGTATTGAGGATCCAAGATTAGGACTTTCAGTACTGCTTTCTAGGGTTTGAAGTGCGCTTTTTGTACCGATTTGTGCTGGTGCGGTGGTGCCTTCTTCATCGAATCTATGTTTACGGTATCACGAATCTGTTCTACTGCCTAAAAATCGATTTCCTTGCTTTGAACATGCCCTAAAATTTGGAAAATGCTTGAATTTGAGTTTTTTCGTGAGATTTGGGGCATCTTCTACTCAAATTCGAAGTGATTCAGTGAACACATGAAGTGTAATAAAAATAAATACTAGCACTTGCGATTTTTTTTTTTAATTATTAGACTTGGTAGACGTGGTATTTCATCTTGGGCTCAAATGTGATAGCAAAATCTTGGGCATCTGAAACCCCTGCACAGGATTTTTAAAAAAAAAATCTATTCTTGAGTGGCCACATATGTGATTCCGTCGTTATGTTTCACTACATTTTTTGTGCCTAATAGCGGCCGACCAAAGAGGTTTACGGTCGGAAACCTCGCACAAACAGCTGGCTACAACATGTAAGCTGCTAGTAAGGCGCAAATTCCAGTGATGTGGCAAAAATTGATATCTATTTATTTTTTGTCATTCTTTTCTCTTTCGAGTTCGGCTATGACAATCTTCTGGAGCTTCGACAATAGCGATCTTCATCGTCGTTGAGGCGCTTGTTGATTTTTTGTTTTTTTAAGCTATTGGAGGTCAGAGATATTGGTTGATCGAGTTTTTATTAGATTTGGACGAGTTTTTGGATGTCTGTGCTAAGTTTTTCTTGTGAAGTTCGTCGTTGAGCCACTTGCTGATCTATCTATCCTTGTGCGTTGTTAGAGCTCCGAGCTATCTTCTGGTCGAGTATTTGTCAAAATGG
Organism: Isoetes engelmannii; assembly: GCA_011763485.2. Lineage (NCBI taxonomy): Eukaryota > Viridiplantae > Streptophyta > Lycopodiopsida > Isoetales > Isoetaceae > Isoetes > Isoetes engelmannii. The sequence goes on from JAANSK020126680.1 coordinate 14,008, forward strand.
AGGGCCTTTTTCAATTTCTATACTTAGTTGTTTGTTGTTGGAGTTTCTTTCGAGTTTCAGAGGTTCGTCTCTTCCATTTCTCTTGTAGTTTTCTTGTTATCTCAAAGTAGTAATGTGTTTGATTTTTTGTAGGTCCTTGGGGATTTGGTCTACTTCTGGTGGTTTATAGTGGTTCAAGTCGTGCATGCATTATCTTTTTTTGAAAGGCGCGGGCGTAGGAAAGGCAAGGCACGTAAACTTTGTTTGCAGTTAAAGTTCTTGTTTCTCATGTTCTTTCTTAAATTGTGTTTTATTTAAAGATTTATTTCTTTCTATGCAGACCGGTTAGCATGGACATTATTGTTGGTTATATGGTAACCGACTGGTAGGATATTCTTTCTTGAAGTGGTTTCACTTGGAGCAGTTGAAATTTAAATAGTGGTTGCAGGTTCATATATTATTAGGTATCGCAAATATTTTCTTGACTTCAATTTTCGGTTAGGTAAGGTGCGTGCTAGTTCTTTTATTGTACTTTTTGTATTATTAGCATTGCAAAGTTGTGGCTAAGTGATTAGAATGGACGAAGCTAGGTGGTTGCTTTTCATTTGTTGTTTGATTGGAGTGCAGATAGTCTTTTATTATTGTGAAAGTGGTGCCCCTCTTTTACCTTGGTGAATGATTTGTTGCTCGACAGTAATCCTTTAGAGCATGATATCATTGCTGGTGATAAGATACTTGAGACAACATATGTCTCTGGTGTTCAATCCTTGTTGAAGAGGCTTGATTTCACGAGCACTCTGTTGAGACACTTGATAAAGGAAAGAGGGGCAATCCAAGGAGTTTGCAAACTTTAATGAACAGATGTTAATGGAGGTTGTTTGGGTTCTGAGTCAGGGATCGCCTACAAGATAACCCTCTATGAGGACCCTTGAATCAAACACACAAATCCTGAGTACAGTCTGTCGCGCGAGATTTTGCATAAAAGAACTAAGAAATGACAATCAAAACAACAAAAGAAAACAAGAGAGATTGTATTTCAAGATAAGAATCCCTTGAGACGATGAAACAAGCTACAAAAGGGTCTCTGTGAATGCATGCAGAGACGTGAAATAAGAAAAATGCTAAGCCTTGTCTAGCTTCTGTAACGGTCCTGGCCACTTGACGGGCCAGCATACGTATTTATGTACGTATGTGCATGCTTGACATGCATGCAAACTGGAGCTAATAATAAGTAAAGGCTTTGGTATTTAAAGAGGACTTTTTGGAAAAAAAATCTTGGAAGAGCTTTTTGCAAATGTGGAGCTTTTTGCATGAGAAGATCACCTCGAGCATGAAGGCAGAGAAGGAGATTGCATCAGGACGATTACTGGAGACGCAAGAGCCTAATACTGCATCGGATCCTTCTTTCAGGTGGGCTTGTATTGATTTTTGAGATGACATATATATGCTGCACCTATGCACGATTAGATATGTATATGATTTATGAGATAACGAGCTTGTATACCGGTATGGACATGGAGATCTTACAGAGATAAAGTATCATGTCTTCTTTGTTTAGAGTGATTTAAGATTTATGTGTAGCTAAGCTATGAGAATTGAAATTGGATGCTAGGA
>JAANSK020126791.1:0-15600 GCA_011763485.2 Isoetes engelmannii
AACAACAAAAAACAACTTTCATTGAAAAATTGCAACGGTTACAAAAGTTTGAAGACACTCATTCATCGTCTTCTGGGTCGCTGCTGTTATCATCATTAGTTTCTTCCTCTTCCATGAGCTGGCTTGGGTTCAATCTCCTGTTGCATCTTCCCTTGCTGCCACTCCCCTCCCCCCCCACCAAGATGTATTTTTTCGACCACGTGCTCTGCTTGGCACCGTAACAAACTGTGGAGAGTCCTCCGGCGGGACATGCAAGGTTAAGTCCTCAAATAGAATTGTTGCGTTGCTAGGACGTGCCCCCACAGTATCCAACTCCTACTGGCTTTCTTCTTTGCTATCATCAGACTCGTCTGTCTCAAAGAGTTGCTCCAGATCAGCATCCTCGTCGACAAAGTGGGTATGTTGGATGACTTCATCAACATAGTTGGCAGTATTTATTGCAAGAAGCTCATCCTCACTGTTCTCAAAATTATCCTCTTCCACTTCAGAATCTGCATCCAAGAATGTTAACTGTAGCTTTTCTGCTGTAGCTGGACCACTATTGCGATTCAACTGTAGCTTTTCTGTTGTAGTCAAATTAGATAGTCATGGTTGTGGTACCTTAAGTTGTCAATGGGTTGTATTTAACATTGTTGAAGATGCTGCTTTGAGTAGGTGTAGGTGTTAGTACAGAAATAGGTATGTATTTGTGTGAGGCTCTTATAAGGGCCATTTGAAATTATTGGGTGTATCCCAAGTTTGCGCCTGGGCGTATCCCAGAGGCCGCAAGGCCATTTGAATGTGGATCCTGCGGGAGTAGGTCCAAATTTGCATCTGGGCGTATCTCAAGGGCCGCAAAGCCAGTTGAAGCAGTGAGTTCAGAATCGTCATGGAGGTAGTATGCTGCCCTCCCGCTGTGGGAGACTGGTGACATCCCCCAGGTGTCGCTTCTAGTACCCGCGCATGTTGCAGGGGCTGTCATACGCGGGGGGATTTTTGTGGGTCTCGGCTCTGGGAGTGCCTGCAAAGAAGAGGGTTTAGAGGCCCGTTTGTGGCCTCCCCCTGTAGTAGCAGGTATGAAAGGAGTGCAGGGGTCTGCTATGGGTGGTGGGAATGGCCATCCCCCCAACACAGTCTTTGTTCCGGTTTTGTTCCACGGATAGGAAAGGATGACCTTCTTCCCTTTTAAATTGGTACAAGTAAGCTACACCAAACTCCTTGATCGTGGAATTTGATATGCTATTAACGTGGGACCAGCAGTTCCTTGTATCTATTCTGCGGCGCAATCAAAACCATGAAACAAGTTTGTGGCAGCTTGAAACCAGAATCAACGCAATATCGTGAAGTTGCTGTAATTGTTTCGCAACTTACTATACCAAACAATTAGTGAAATAAATGAAGATATGACCTCTTTTTTGTGTGTGTGTTGACGATCCGGTATTGCATAAGTATCAATTAGCCACAACTCCCCTTTGTTGGTTAAGGCTCGGGGTTGTTGTCCCCTTTAGTTGAGTTCAATTCCATCAATCAATTCCATCAATCAACAACTCCCTTGTTAGTGGATTTAAACCTCCACAAAAGAAGTTAAAAATCTCAAATATTTTGATCAACTTGGGTAAAGAATGGGGTTTGCCCACGTTGCAAAGCATCGTGGAAAAGCAAATAGAGTAATCAATCTTATTTGCTTCGGGAGGCACTTGCGCCTCCTTGGATCACATCCAGCCAAGTGGAAGTAGGACAACGAGCAATTACGAGTTATTCTCGTCGTGACAGAGCTTTGGGAAGAGAGCCGACTGAACTTCTCAGCAGCGGGACACCTGCATTCGATCCTCAATTATTGCCGAGCAACACCTTCGTGGCTTACAGCTCATGCTTTCACCATATATCCTACAAAAAGAGTTTCAAAAGCCAGATGTCTACGATGTTCTTTGTTAGAAGTCGAAGCCCTGCCCCATCATTCGATTCCTCCTGGTTCAGTGAAGCAACTTTGTCACTCTCGTGTACCCATCATTCGCCGTCGAAAATTCCTTAGGACTCTACGGAGATTGACTTAACGCAAAAACCCTAGAACTTTTGACGATACCAACGATGTTGTTGTACGACTCATGCCACCTGAGATTTTGCTAAGGCATATGTGTTACAGATCTAAAAAAGACACTAGATCCAATGTGCTAAAAAGAGGAAAAAACTCCAATCCCTATGGTTTAAGAGGGGGTTAATTCCTCTTGCGAGCATGTTATGGCAAATGAACAGTATTTGGCATAACAAGCAAGCAAGGGGGATTGATCCCGTTAACCAACATGCAAAGGACCTTATCCAAAGCTGCACCCATAGCTAGATTATCAACTCCTATAGTCAGGACCTTATCCAAAGCTGCACCCATAGCTAGATTATCAACTCCTATAGTCCGATTATCACAAGCTTGACACCAGCTGCACCCATAGCTAGATTATCAACTCCTATAGTCCGATTATCACAAGCTTGACACCCTCCACAGCTGGGTTAACCTAAATTATTAGCATCCGAATCTTGAGATAAAAAATGCATCCGGGCTCGACACCCTCCACAACTAGATTAGCCTAAATTATCAGCATCCGAATCTTGGGCTCAAAGATGCATCCAAGGCTCGCTTAGAATATCAACATCGGAGGCTGAATCTTTGGCTCAAAGATGCATCCGAAGCTCCAAGGAATATCAGCATCCGAGGCTGAATCTACATCCAAAGCTCCAAGACTCCGCTACGCATCCGAGGCTAAATCTTGGACTGAAAGATGCATCCAAAGCTCCAAGCCTCACGCTGCTGCTGCCCTTGGACTCAAAGATGCATCCGGAGCTCCAGACTCACGCTGCTGCCCTTGGACTCAAAGATGCTGTTATGAATTTCGCATCGCCCCCGATGCTGCGATGTTACGAACTTTCAGAATCCTACTGCCCAGTTACAAACTTTGCATCACCCACGCTGCTGCCTTGTTACGAACTTTGAATCTGAACAGCTGCCTATTGTGCTCTATCATAGAGCTTGGATGGCTGGGATCTCTTAGATAAGAAAGCAAGGTAAATATAATTATAAGAAAAACTTTGAAAAAAGGAAAGAGGAAAAAAACAGCTCCACATGTAATGCTGCTTGATCTTTCCAACCAAGGCAAGAAGAGGGCACCTTCTCCAAAAGGTCGTCCATCCTCACAATAATGCATGTTGTCTCAATCACACATCACTTCAACGTCTAAAAATATCACTCTACAAATCACACCTCGAAATGACACCACATCTGCCTTATCTATATTATGCCTATAAGGCAAACTTAGATCTCTCTAATTACAGAACTTTGATAGCTCAATGGAATGAACTTTAACTAAAAGAACAATTGAAAATTATATAAAGACGTTGACAATAGCTGCTCATGATCATTTGATAGTATACAGAATAGAAAAGACCACAATAACAACGGTATCAAAACTTGAGTTAATCACAGGCTTCATCCTAATCAAAGGCTCCATCCAATTCTGTGGATGGCAAAACAGGAAATCCTCCGTAACAAAGCCCCAATCAGCCAATATTCTCTCAGAAAAATGCTCATGCTGATCATAAAGCCCTTACAAAAAGGATACTTGGATGCATGGCATTACCTTCAGGAATTCCAACTTGGTAACAGTTTTAGTACTCAATTCAGCTTTTCAAACCGAAACTTGACAAACCCAATTGAGCTTTTTCTGCATTTCCTGTCCCAAATTGCATATCTGATTCCATAAAGACCTTTTCTCACACTTGCAGTTTCAGAGTCAAAACATACCCCTTTCCTTTTTATTTTTCACCAACAAAGAGTTCTAGATTACTCGTACTCCAACTCGACAAAACACATCTTTCAAACATTCAAAAAGCAACAGAAACCTGCCTGTATAAGATGCCGCATCCGCAATCAGAGAGAAGAATGGCAAAAGACCCAACTCCGGCATTTATGTTGTATAGAATGAACATACGATTCAAGCTTGAGGGCAATCCCTAGCAATATGGCCTGGCTGGCTACAATTGTAACATCGATTATTACCTGCACCTCCACCACCGCCGCCAGGACGAGAATTTCCTTCTGGACAATCTCGAGCCATATGACCAGGCTGGTTACAACTATAACAAGTTAAATCCCCACCTCCTCCATATCCAGCACCTGCGCCATAGCCGCCCCTTGAAACCCTACCTCTTCCTCTACCACCAAATCCGCCATTACTCCGGCCATAACCACGGCCTCCACCGCCATAGCCACCTTCAGAACCATAACCCCCTCCTCCTCCTCCTCCTCCATAGCCAGAACCTCGACCCCCAGGGGAACCCTGAAATCCGTCCCTTCTTGACGCACCTTGTACAAAGCTTCCCTTTGGTCCGGTGACATCATTAGCTCTAGGACGTCCGTCATCGCCCTCCTCGACTATAAACTCGACGGATTCGCCATCTCTGAGCGATCTAAATCCGTCTGCATGAATTGAGGTCTGATGCACAAATAAATCCTCCGATCCATCGTCTGGAGTGATGAATCCAAAGCCCCTTGTTGTGTTAAACCACTTAACTGTGCCTGTCTGCTTTGCCGGAGCGCCGACCGCCTTCGCTTCTGCCATCGCCGGAGCGCCTCTGTTTCTTCTCCCCCGTCGCACATAAAGTAGAAGCCTTTCGTCTCATCAACGGTCAATGTTTCGCCGCGTGACACATCAAATGGTTTACCTTCCACCCATTTCTGGACGGCCTCGATTTCATTGAGGTCCTATCTAACGGCTTTTGTGCTTTGGAATGAACTTGTTTCGCGGTAATCAGACAAACCTAATCTTCCAGACGGTTCGATGACGTCGTTGCTGTGAAATCGACGGTGCTCTTTCGTTCTTTTTAGGGTTCATTAGGTTAAAACATGACATCGTGTGAATTATTGTTGGTAAAGGGATAAAGCTCGAGAGGATCTTATGGCCCAGCGTTGTTAGAGCCGGTACACATGGAACCATTGCAGAACAGGGGGCCTGTTTTACCAGAGCAAATTGGCGATTTTTTGAGCACGTTTTCTTTGATAAATGGGTTCCTTAACTAGTTACAAATAGTATTGGTTTGTACTCTACATGTTAAGTTCCTACAATTTCCATGGAAATGGAGTTGAAAATGCTACATAAGTTGTTCATTGAAGCCAAATGGGTATTCCATCATAAAATTCCATTCCATCATTGAAGCCGCGTATCTGGCGGAGCGACAAAACCAGATGTTCTACCTTCTGGAGCGCCACCCGAGGAGCTTTTGAAGACAGGTGCTCAGGAAAACACGGCAATCTGAGGGAGACATCACTGCAGACCAGTGGATCCAATACCTCCAACAGCTATATGATCCCCCTAGGCAGACAGCCACCAGTACTCCCACAGACGGGATTGCCCGTAACCATCACGGTGGACGACGTAATAATAGGCCTCCAGCGCCTTGCCAACAGAAAGGCATCAGATTTGGATGGTATGCAAGCTGAGGTCCTCAAATGGGCCGGACCCGCAATAGTGCCAGTGCTCGCAGCAATGTTAAATAGCGCATTACAGGAAGGTCCTCCGCCATAGTGGACTTGGAGCAGAGTAGTGCCCATATACAAGGCTGGTGACCCGAACTGTCCGGCAATGGTCAGCTCGCTGTTTGCAAAACTTCTGGCTACGATTATTGAGCAGCACACAACCATATGGGCAGAGACCTCGGGGGTTCGGGCTCTCACCCAGGAAGGCTTCCGCCCTGGAAATTCCACCATCGATCATCTGTTGACCTTGCGAGCCATCATTGAGGATGGCAGGAACCGCCGGCGGGACATCTACTATTGCTTTGTTGACTTCGCAAAGGCCTTTGACATGGTGTCTCGTGACAAATTGTGGAACAGACTGCAAGAACTCGGCACACCCCTAGACTTGCAGAATGTGGTCTACAGGTTGTATGAGTTGTGCTCCGGGCGCTTGACCTCCTGGGGACAGCCAATGAGAAGCAGTATTGAGGTGCGTCAGGGATGCTCCCTTTTGCCTACACTGTTTGGCCTCTACATTGACCAGTTGGAGCAGTGGATGGCCTTGCACGGAGGAATGGGCACCCCGCTGATGCATCACATTGTCACCCAGCTGATCTACGCCGACGACGTGACCTCCTGGCCACACTGCGGAGGACATGCAGCACCATTTGGAACCTTCTGCCAACACACCGGCATGCTAATCAACCTCGCAAAGACTAAGGTCCTGCAGATCTCGTCCTCTCGGCACCCACAAACGCCCTCCTTCACATACCAAGGAGAGACTGTCGATGTCGCCCCCACCTACAAATATTTGGGCATTGAGTTTTCCACTACCATGCACTGGGATAGCTTCATCCGACTACGGGTGACAGCCGGATGGAAGGCCCTGCGCGCCATGCAGACAGTAGTTACCAGGCAAAGCTGTACCTGGGACCACCAAGTACGTCTCTACAGGGCTATGGTTGAGCATGTCCTCTTGTACGGCGTGGAAGTTTGGGGCCCGGTCATTTCCGCCACCATCTGGGCGTGCAGAAATCTTTCTTGGCACACGCACTCAGGGTGAAGCAGACAGTGTTGTATCAGATACTGCTCCAGGAAACGGATTTCCTCCCACTACAGAGAGCAGCAATGTGCTGTCACCTCCTATACTTCCAAAAGGTGGCTCGCATGGATGAAGACCGACTACCAAGGGTGGCCTTGGTGGTCGCGATGGGCCCCCAGGCCTTAAAGCATGCTGGAAAGACAAGCAAGCGCAGTGGCTATCCCAATGGAACGTCCAAGCACATAGGTGCGTTCGAGTCCGCACGAAGAAGGAACATGAGGAGTTGAAGGCCTATCTCGACATCTACTTCCTTGGCAAACTCTGGAAGGCCAAGGCCCTGGCACAGGTCAAGCTCGGCCACTATCGACAGGAGGTGAATCCCACGCTCGTGCGAAGACTCCAGCAGTACCTACGCGCCCCCCTTTCCATGAAAAGCGTAGGCTGATAGCCTCCATCCGAACCGGGGAGGGAGGGGAGGGGAGGGGCATCACCTCCATATTGAAACAGGATGATGGGTAAGGGAAGCACGCGAGGATAGGACTTGCCAGAGCTGTCGTCAGGACGTGATTGAGGACGAGCACCATGCTCTGTAGACATGCCCCTCTTATGAACGGATTAGGGCATGATACCCGCAGTTGAGGATACAGAGTCAGACACTCCATCTCTTGTTGGGTACTGAGGCGGTAGGAACTCTTGGATCATATCTTCAAGAGGTCATGGACGATAGACATCGGCTTTGTCCCGCTAGCCTGTGATGACATTGGTGTTTTCCCCATAGCTTGCGATGCATGTTCAGTATATCAACATGCTCATTGCTGCCACGGTTTTTCCCCACGGGGTTTTTTCACCTGGGCCGTAATGCGTTTGTTGTTTCTCTTGTACAGGCCCCATAGGCCAATTGGCCTCTGTGGACAATAAAAATGTTATTCTATTCTAAGCTCAAATCTTTACCACATCAAAGCTCATGCTATAGCTCACATGCAAGATCTAGTAGCACATACGTTCCATTACAGGAGACCTTTTCATTCCATAAAATTGTGGACTGCATTTTTTAATGCAAACCTTGAGAGGACGTCTATACAACTTACCAGTCGTTTTGGAGAAGGACATAGATATGTCATGTTAGCTCACGAGGAGACCATGATTCAAATTAACTTTTGTTGGATCAAGGCTGTAAAGAAGCATTTGGAGTATTGCAAATTTGTGAGAGATTTCATGTATACAGATCATACAGTACTGACAGAAGATGGCTGCAGCACCTCAAGGCCCATTCTCAGTGTTAACTTTGAGCTCAGTTACCATTGACATACGTATTAGTTTATTTATACAAATGTGAGGCAATGAAATCCTTCTTGTCGATGTTTGTAGCAAAAAAGCTCATGTGTCCGACTAGATGCAAAACTTTGATTGTATTTAGATATTATATAGTTGGTTGTATTTGTATGCTTTCCACCAAAGTTTTTTTCGTAGCCTTTTTCTAAGCAATACCAATGTTTCAGAAGGAATGTCTTTGTGGCTTCTATTTGTTGCACATTTTATTATAGCTTGAGGTCACGATGCGATATAATGCTTCTAAGAGCCGCAAGAATGAAGCTAGTAAGCCAAAAGGCTTGGGCCAGGGAATCTTTTAGGAACAACATATATTTGCAGCTAGCACATCAAGCAACCAAGGATTTAAGGTCATGGCAATCGTGGCCCAGAGAAGCAAAAGGTGAATAGAATAGAATAGAATAGAATAGAATAGAATAGAATAGAATAGAATAGAATAGAATTTAATTTAATTTTTAACATGCGCGGAGACCAATAGCCATGGGACCCATACAACGGGCTAGACAACCCAGAAACATATCACCAAACATACTGAAAATGTTACAAAGCTTGGGCAAAGTCCAGATGAAACTATGGCTCGGCTCTTGGAAAGTACCTTATTGCTAGCTCTTCTTGGGTTTACCATGATAAAACACAAGAATACTATGTGAACTCACTAGTAGAGTAAATAAAAATAAGCAATTTGGACTAGGATCTAATCTGATCCAAATCAGGTTAGAGAGAAGAGAGTAAATGAATACAATAAAAAGCAAGAGTGCAGATCCCATTACAATATCATCTTGAAAATTGTTCTTTGGACCTATAAATTTTCGCAAACATGCCCATATCATGCACTATAGAAAGGCTTTGAAAAGAGCTTCCCAACGCAAAAAATATCAGCGAAAACGAAGTCATAGATCTTGAGTTATGATAAAAAGTAGCTTACTATTAAAACTAATGTGCTATGCATGGCAAAAAGGGGTACCCAAATGAAAAAGTGCAAAAACTAGATACCTAGCTTGATAGATCAGAGCCAAATCATATGCCAATCTGATGATCTCTGCACGAGCATTCCAATGAGCCCAGGATCATTATATTCTGACATACGGAGCTCAAGTTATGAGCTCGGGAACAATTCCCATGCTTTTGCTTCTCTCCCTAGCGCTTCTCTCTCTAGCGCTTAGAAATAAATACCTGATGAGAAAGAAAGTAAGATGTCTTAACATACCAGGACTTAACAGCATGCTAGTAACCCTTTTGAAATAAATTGGCTTTGCAAATACAGAAGCTGGCTAATTATGCACCCAAAAGTTTAATCAACCAACTTTTCAGTCCAGGATGGGAGTGGTAAATTCAGTAAAATAAAAGATGAAGCAAGCAAAACACCTTCTTAGACCATATTCTATGAAATATAGAGGGCTTAGAGAGAAGTCAATGCAGAAAACTCAACGTAAATTAATGTTCACCTCCCCACAGATCTATATGGGGAATTTATAGACATTAAATACATCTGTGCAGGAGGTATTTATAGGTATTTATGTTTATATCACATGTTCCTGAACTTGGCATTCCAAGGGACTTTCTTATAGATGATAAGAAGGCATTGCATATATCTTTAAGTCCTCAAAATGTATGTCATTCTATACGATTTCTATTTTTCCATTGTGGCATTATTGTATATATCAGTAAGTCCTCAGAATATATATCATTCTATACGATTTCTATTCTTCCATCGTGGAACATAATATTCTTTGTCTAGTTCTAAGTATAAACTCCGCAAATGGTTTTATCATTATGATCAGTTTTTCTCAGATAGTTTTCTTGGTAAAAGGTTCAGGTAGTCAGATGTGAATTCAACAATGCTTCTGCTACGAACTGGAAGTTAGAAAATATGAAGGTATTCTTCTTTGGCAGCATATCTTGAAACATGGATACTTTGCATATCTTAATGACATGATGGGTTTGTGTGTTCAAATCCCGCGAGAAAAAAACCCATGTATGGGATTGATATCTGTTGGTAAAGGTGCAATTCACAGCATTGTGAGATAGAGGACATACAAGTTGAGGATGAAATGAAAGCATTGACTATGTAAATATGATCTGAAAGTTAGCGATTCAAGTGATCTTGGTGATTTTAGTTAATGCATACATCAAATAATAATCCTCTATATGATCTATTATATTGATTTATTCTAATTGGAATTTTCAGGAACTTTTGGAATGCATCTAGAAAGCATCTACTTCAGTTTGCAGCTACTTGAGTGTACTAAATGCACCAAATCCATGTGAACTTCAAACTTAAGGCAAGCCCTGCAATAAATTAGCTCATTTTTATCCTATTTAGATGTAATGTGGTTGCCTAAAAGTATTTTCTCATGGCTAGCAGAATAATTTGCTCCTCTTGATAAATCTAGCATTACATATTTCTATATGGGAAAATTGTGAAAATACCCCGAATTTTAGGGTTATTTACAAAAATGCCCCTAATTTTTTCGAAATTGTCAGAATGCCCCTTCCGCTGTCTATTTCGTGCAGAGCCATCCAAAGCCATCCAAACATCTATCCTTCTGTAACGACGATATGGAGCTCAATTTTCGGTGCACTGGACTAATAAATTGGTTTTTCCGCATCCCTTCTTGGGCCCTCCTGTCTCGTCTCATCGTTTCTGTTTTACATGCAGTTTTTTCTGCTTTGAAATCTAAATCTAATCGGATCCTTATTTCTTGTCAAGGAAGCAATTACCCAAAATGGAGGCAATCTAGAAGAGTTATATTCTGTGGGCATCCATGCTAGGGCTTCCTTTTGATGCTGCATTGTATGAATAGAATAAGTTTAAAGGGCTCCATGGTCTGCCACTGTTTAGAACCCTTAGTGAGTCAATCTGCTAGCAATCTTTGTATCTCCTCTGCAAGTTCCAATGGAACAAGCTTGAAACTTGGCAAAAATATATGATACGAAGCTATGGTCTTCAGCTTCAGCAGCTCCTGCATGTGCAACCTAGTAGTCTGAAAATCTCTCCGGCGTTCTGGAACTTTTTGCCGATTGACAAAATGCACAGAAGATTTTGAAACTACAGGTTCTTTTCCTACCTGTAGTCCATGACGACAAAACAGGTGCGGCCCATACTGCGTTACAGAACCAAGAACCAAAAATCACAGATTAGAATTAAGAAGGAACTTTGAATCTTTACTTCCTGAAATCAGATTATCATATAGCTTTTAGTTCAGACCATCTTCATCTACCCCTGCTTCTGATCCTTTTCCTATCTCTAATCCGCCTTTTTGAGCAATATCCTGAGAATAAACGCTAAAAAGTCATAGCTTGGAAACCCCAAGGGAAAACGTAGAAGAGAAGGACATTTTCGCAATTTTCAAAATTATAGGGGCATTTTTATAAATATCCCAAAAAATAGGGGTATTTTTACAATTTTCCCTTTCTATATTGCTACATACTAATCGCTGCAACTTTATACGACTTGTAGAATAATTTGTTTCCTCTTGACAAATCCTTCACTACATGACTACTATCTATCTATATGTTTATCTATCTATATTGTTACATGTAGTTGTATGCGTGACATAGGCTTGAGACAACACACGCGCATCACTAGGCATGTATATTTTATTCAAAGGTCCTTTGGATTAGCCCATGTTCGATTCCTGTGGAAACTTCAGCCATTTTATAAATTGAAAAATAATTTTTTGTCCTTTAATATGTACAGTACCTCTCCCAAGGCCCCGCACGGACCAGAAAATTTTTTTACAACACGAAGCATTATCTTTAAATTTCTATAATTAACACAAACCATTACTCCAACATTTTAAAATTAAATCCCCCCTAAATCCTCTTTTGGTTTTGTTGCATATTCGCACGGGCCGACTCCGGGCAGCGAGAGCCCCTTTCAATATGATACATGTACGAAATCAACACCATTTAGTACATTGCCTCGAACGTTATAGTAATCTGCAGCTATTAAATATTATGCAACATAACAAATTTTGTACGAGCATACCCGACAAACGAGGATCGCTATCTACGGTCCAAATCAAGGCATAAGTCATGAATATGCCCATCTAATAGCCTTGGGAAAGAGGGAATGAAAAGTGGACAAATATCTATGTTGGAATACCATCCATTGGCTTTGACATGAGGATTGCCAATATAAGGCATATAGTTTCTGCATTGTTTGGTAGTCTTTGGAGAAATATGAACAATAGATATTACCTTGTAATCGATAATCTAAAGATGTTTTTTGAGTGTAATGAGACATGGTCGGGGAATACATTGGAGCAATATGACTGCACTCAATTCTTCTCCACGTTAAGGGATAAAATAGTAAAGAGAATAGTAAAAATCCACATCCATCAGCTTTTAGTATACTACTATATTGATACTATATTTATCATCACATTAATATAGGAACATAGGGTCTTGTATATATTGACCAGAAGGCAAGACAATATATTAGGCACGGCAACATCGGGCACACGTCACCACATGTCTATTCTAATTTCACAGCCTTCTTTTGGTTTTACAACTAATATACAAAGCTGGAAAAAACCCAATAACGAAGCCAATGATAGAAGCCGGTAATGATACATTGTCAAGAAATGATTCACCACTTGAACCAGGACTAGCTTGTGGGCTAGGAGATGCGATCTTGCATGATCTAAGGGGAGGGCAACCACAGAGATCTGGATTATCAAGGAACGAGGTATCATCATACTTAGTGCAGCAGAAATTCGGCACCTCTCCCTTCAACTGATTTTGAGATAACTTGAAAATTGATAGTCCAAGAACACAAAAGGCAGGAGAAATGGAGCCTGTAAGTTGATTATTCGATAGGTCCAAGCTTTCTAGATTGGCTAGTCCTTCTGGAATTAGTCCATCAAAATTATTAAAAGAAAGATTGAAATATTTCAGATTTAAATTTGCTAGAGCACTTGGAATGGGTTCACTAAATTTATTTAATGAGATGTCCAAGATTGTAAGGTTCTGATAAGCACCTTGATAACCATGGTATGTCAATTTCACTACCTTGGTGCGTATTCTAAACAGCACTGGGAAATAGAAGATTGTAACGAAAAAATCTCCAACCCAAGGAAAACGGGAATCCAGGAAACCATATAAAGATTGGTTTCTGAAGCCTCGAAGGTTAGTGATATTGGGGAAAGGGGAAGAGAAGCTGTTGTTGGAGATAACAAGCACTTGAAGGTATTTCATGTTAAATAGACACATTGGTATCTGCCCTGTCATTTTGTTGTTTGGTATATCTAAAAGCAACAAAACTGATAGCAGGCAGAAGTCTTCTATATCTCCTGCAAGTTTGTTATTGCTCACATCAATATAGTATTGTATAAAAGACTCCAAACCAAAAAAGTTGTCATTTTGATGGAGACTGATCATGTTGAACTGATTGTTGGAGAAGTCTTTAATACCATGATGACTTAATACTGAGTAAAATACCGAGTTTGAAAGCTCACCTTCGAGATGATTGAAAGATACATTCAAATAATCTGCTCGAAGGCCAGATGACAGATGACCCGTGAGATGGTTCGACGATACATCAAACCCCTTGAAATTCCTCCCTAGCTGCCATGGAATAACTTATGGCCATATAACTGATTGTTGCCCACTAGGAAAAGGTCCACCACATTTATATCAGAGGGAATAGGTCCACTGAGTAAGTTATGATCTAGCTTAAGTAGCTTGAATTGCGTGAAAGTAGAGGGTATTCTCCCTTGGAAGCTGTTGCTACTCAAGTCAAGCGACGTTAAGCTAGGCAGGCGTCCCAGGGATGCAGGAATTGTGCCATTCAATCTGTTATTACTTAGATACAGGGCAGACAAATTCTTCAAACTTGCAAGCATCGGAGGAATAGAACCTGTCAAGTCATTGTAGGATAAGGCAAGCCCCATCAAGTTGCTTTGCCAATACTCAGGGATGGCCCCAGTCAGCATATTCCATTGCAGATCTATGCGCTCAAGTTGTGTGCAATTGCTAATTCTTTTGGGAATGCCACCTCTGATTTGAGGTCTCAATGTAGTGAGAGCTGCCCAATCGAATCTGCCCTGGATATAGAGTCCTATGAGTTGCTGAAGATTTGAGATCTCATCTGGAAGAATGATGTCAAGCGAATTTCCTGATAAGATTAGGTAATTGAGCGCCGTTAAGTTCCAGAAGGATGCCGGCAAAGGTCCTGTCAAAGTTAAGATTTTGATAAGATGTTCTAAACAGATAAACATAGATTTCCTATTTAGAGAATAAAATAGCATAGAATAGATTTTTTAACGTGCACTAAATGGACACCAAAAGTCATGGGAACATGAGAAGAAATGTACCTGTGAAGTTACAATCCTCAAGATCAAGAACTTCTAACCGCTGAAGGTATCCAATTTCAGCAGGAATGTTTCCCGTTAGATTATGATTGAAGGCGAGGTCAAGATAAGTGAGATAGGAGAGATTACATAAACTGGCTGGAAGAGATCCACTGAGAGTATACGTAGGCCATACTTCTCGAAGATAAAGAGTGCTTACTCGGCCATGGTGTTGAGGGTCACAAGTTACCCCTGCCATTTGCACATATTGCTAATGTTTTGTGAGTTCCAGTCCGCTAAACAATCATTGCAGAGAGCATTTTTGAATTGGAGCAGAATTTCTCCATCTTCCACTAACTGGGCTACAACATTTGCTGCAAAATAGCTAATGGACAAATGAAGGAGGAGGAGAATGGCCCAAATAAGGATTGCAGGCTGCTGCTTTGGACGGAATGCCATGGCTCTTGCTGTTTTGTGAAGTTTCCTTGGCTTCATATATTGCATTATTAGGCAGGTGGGTGACGAATGACCGCTTAAGCAACCTTTACGGAATAAGTGACGCATATGCCAGGTCGAATATTTAATTGACACAGTACTACAAAGAAGACCGAAAGACCAATTGCGCAACCTTGAACCGTTTTAGATAAAACTTCTCAGTTTTGTACATTTTGTCCATAATCACTGCTGACATACTCAGAAAAGCACGATAATGTAATGTGATGATCTAGCACTTTCCATTTTCGTACACCTATAAGTGCAAGATTTACAAGTAATCAACCCTTATCTATGAGTGGTTGATCTTATGGATGGTTCTTGTTTTGATCTATGGAATAACAAAGAATGTGAAGCGACAGATCCTAACCAGCAATTTAATATATATTCTTTGAATTTGGTTTTACGGGCACGGCGAAAACTTTTTGGATTTTTGGCCCCGGTTGGTTTGTGTAAGGTTTAGGTTTTTTGTTTCACCGCCAGAGTTTTTCGATAAACAAAAAATTAGAAAACAAAAAATAGGGGTTCGATGGGGGCTATGATTTTGCTTTCCTCGAATCAGATCCCTGTCAACAGATGGATGGGGATTTTAGGGTTTGATTTTTTGCGGATAGAAATGTGTAAAATGGCAGATGTCAAATTTTGAGGTTTGATGGAAACCATGTCAGCATGCATGCCACGATTTACAGTAACATAGGAAAAGGATTGAAGTTTTTGGAATCATCTATCATGGCATTCGTTGCTCTCGATTGTTCAGTTGCTGTTTTGAATACCTGGGCAAGAGTTACTAGAAGTCACGCCATATTTTACACCAGAGGAGGCCAAGATCTATAAAACTTGCTGGCTGGGATGGAACTTTGTTTGATGCATTATCTACAACCATGAGCTTCCGTCATTGTTTATAAGTTTTACTTTTGATAGGTTTGTTTTTTGTCATGCTGCATAAAATGTCAGTTTTCTTG
>JAANSK020126902.1:0-15599 GCA_011763485.2 Isoetes engelmannii
ACGTATAATACCTCAAAATACATATTTTTGAACTTTATACATCTAGAATTTTGCATTTATACGTACAGAACCTATCCTTGGGTGGATCTCATGTACAATATCATATTGTGTGGTCTTATGGTTGTGCTGCACAATACAAGTCTAGAAGAAATTTATATTTCATTACCAGGTACCAGAACATGGAACATAGATTAGAGGTGCACGGGATGCTTGTGTTGTCTTGAAGAGCAAGAAATCTAATGTTCACAGAGTATATTGGGAAGTCAAGTAGTCAGACATTGATAGGAACAATGCATGGGATGTGCAACCTCTTCCTGGTATTCAAAAATTGCATTCTATAGCTTCAATAAGTCCAATTGACCCGACCTTAGTAATGGTGAGACCATTATCTTGCTTCTGCAATGCTTGCATTAACTTTGAATGGGATGCTTGTGAATCCATTGCATTTTGTGGGAAGTGGCAATTAAAGAAGTTAGTACCATTAGCAAGTACTCATTGTGAAGTAGAGAATGAAGAAACAGTTGCTTTTGCAAATGAAAGTGAAGAGATAGAAGATCTAGTGCAGGTAGGTGACAGGTTTGCTTCTTTTGCTGCACCAGGAAATGAAGAAAATGTGCCATACTATATCCTTCTTTGCAAGAAAGCAAAGTTTGTTTTGCAGGAGAATATGACTGATGATTACAAGAATGATGATCATCATACAGGTGAAACAGTCATTTCAGCCTACTACTATGAGAAACTAGCTGGTTGTCACCACAAGTATAAGTTATTGGATGGCAAAGAAGTTCTCGTGCCTACAGAGTCTGTTATTGGAGCAAAATTTGCAATGCCAAAAGTGAATCATAAGGTAAAAGGTGCTTATGCATTGTCTACTGATGTGCATGAGATGCTACTGGGAAGTTTGCCCGCAATGCTAGATGATTTGGAATAGTTTCTATGAAACACATTATTGTTATCACTGAAACAGATTATATGTTGAAGAAAAGTAAACAAAAAGACAAAAGTTGCTGGTGAAACATGTTTTATATTACATTTGGTAGAGTACATAATCTATATTACATTTGGTAGAGTGCAATAACTGGTTATCAAAAACTTTACAAATTACATCAATTTCCTTCATATCTAACTATGATGTCCTGTGGTGGCTGGTATCTTATAGGTATTGCATCAAGTCTCTGGAAATCTCTGGAGCGCCAAAAAATGCTATCACTGGCTGTGGCCGAGGCAACTGCTACTTCTCTTGGATTTGGAAACCCACTCCAACCCTCACATAGTGCAGTTGAATTTGCACTTGGCAATTGATTCCTTCCCTAAGGATCAGGATCATGAATTTTGTGAAGTGCCCAAAGAATTTTGAGAATTTCATCTCTTGCGCTTTTGCTTTGAACCTGTTCAACCTTTTCCCACAATCCAGGCAAGCTGGTAAGGAACCTTGCTTCATACCCTAAGCCACAAGAGAATGGTACTTCTGGTTCATACTCAGCTTCAGTACCTAAGCCAGATGCTGCTTCATCTGATTCATCTCCGTCTCCCTCAGCCTCTGCTACATTTATAGGGTCCTCTTCAATTTTGCATTCCTCAACTTCTAACCAAATAACAAAAGTTAACAGTTATCAGTATGAAAAAATAGTATTAAATCTACAACTTGCTAAACTCATAATTTTACATTTACTCAAAAAAGACATGGAAATAAATCCACATCTAGAAAGTTACAATAGAACAGATAATTTCTATGAATGCATTGTACATAAAGCCTTTATCATGTTCATGTCTTCACCAAACTCATCTATTATAGTGTTGATGATAATTTCACTAAACATGTCCTACGAGTCATCCCACTTATGCTCTTTTATGTAAGTTTCAAAATTTGATGCATACTTCAATCCTACCAACCAGTCGAATAAGAAGGATAGATGATCATCCTTTTCTAGCACAGGTGTCCACATTTGCACACAAATATAATTGTTTTTGTTGAAGAGATCTTTGTGCTTAGACTCAAAAACCCCACAGAATCGACCATTGTATTCAGGATGTTCAATAAGATTGCTATCCATAGGTGCTACTTCAAGTACTACATCAACTGAATTTGTATAGTGAATGAAGTCCCCAACAACTCTCTTTTTTCCATAAACAAGTTTAAATTTTGGAATGCCATCTTCATAAAGCTTGTCCAAGATTGCTATTATGATATCTAAGGGAAGAGTTGACCATATGGCCAAATCCCAAGACAATGAGGCATATTGAAGCATTGCTTTCATTGTTGGTCTGCAGTAATAAACTCCATGTTCTGTAGTTATAGGCTTGCAAGAAGACATTTTTTCCTGGATTTTTATAAAAGTATCCGAGAACACCTTGGATCTCAAAGACTAAGAGGCCTGTAAGGAAGCAAGCATTCATTGATTACATAAAGACAAATGGCTAAGTTTTGTTTATTCATAAAAAAAACCAATTGGCCTCATTTGATATCATTACAAAAAGTTAAAGCACTACCATGCTTCTCTTGCGAAGTGCTAGTAGTGCCTTTTTTGATGAGATGCCTCCCATAATTAACCATGGCCTTAATGAGAACATGTCTCCTAGACAGTGTATACTCCACATCGAACCAATCTGAAGAGAACTGTTCAAATAATAGAAAAAATTAGTTTCAGATGGAAAATTCAAAAATTGGTTTAAAAAATTAGAGAATTGTTCAAATTTCAGATGTAATTCTCACCATGCTCTTAGCCTGCACCTGGGCATCCACAAAGGCTTGCATATAAGCCATAACATAAAGACCACAAGAGGCCAGGTCAGCTTGTTGTGGAACCTCGGGTCTAATTTCTTTTTGCATTGAATTCTTCACATAAACATCAATCTTACGAGAACTAGAATTGGTCAGTGTTGAAATAACATCTTTATGAAGCCTGAAATAGAAGAGTAACACTAGAATTATGTGACATTGAAATCAACTAATAGTGAATGCACTTACATCATAACCATCCTCGAGTCAACCTGGCAATTACTTAGAGAATTCAAAATAAGGATAGCTGGAGCAGACAACGGAGTGCTACTACAGTTTTTGGCCTTATCTAAGACAATAATGACCAGTGCATGGTGCATAGGATCTTCAATTTGGATTGGCATCATAATATACTGGCATTTGGTTAAAATAATTCCCTGAAGCCCTTTTTGAACTGCAACTAGTCCAGATTGCACCATTGAAGTTGCATCAGTTGACAATCTCTTATAGGCTGTCATGTAGGTTAAAAAGTTCTCTGATGGAAAGAAATAAAATGCATCACGCCATTTCTCTAGCATAATGCTAATCAGATACCTGTTCACAAAACATATGAGGTTAGATATTCAATTATAACCATAATGCCAAAAAACAAAACTGATAAAATTACCTTCCAAATACATCTATGTGCCTATTGGACATGTGCCTGTCTTTGCAAAGACCTTCCACACAGAATTTAGTCACCTTGATTAGAGGCTTTTGCTGGAAAGGGTAGCATGGAACTATTTTCAACAAGCTCTTGAGGTCTATGTAAACCAAACTTTCATTAGTGAGAAACAAATGAATTCAAACTACAACACCACCTTACTTACTCTCGTGTAGTGTCATCTGTAGATGCACCAGATCGAGCACTCTCAGATGATGTTTGGCTTCTAGTCCTGCAGAAGTTCAGATAAAATTGTTAATATATTATAATTTAAAAGCATCAAGCAAAATAATACATATTCACCTCTTTGTTGCCTTTGTATTCTCCCTCGACTCCTTCCTTTTTTTATCTGCTTCTCCAGCTCAACAACTTTGGTTTCCTCAACCTTGGTTTCCTCTGTGTCCTCAACCTTGTTTTTCTCAACCTCCATTTCCTGTAGCCTAGCTTCCTCCACCACCGGTTCTAGATCATCCTTTTGGGTTTGTTGTACCACCTCTTCCTCTATTTGAACACTCTCCTCTATCTTGTCAATGGTTGCCTGAACAAAGCCTGCAGAAACATCACCAAGTTCCAGTTCTATTAAAAATAGCAACCAAAGTTACTCAAGGGCATTCCTAATTTTAAGTTAAGATAATATTATACCTGTTGAATCATCATTCAATAGCAACTGCATTTCTTGCTCATATGATGGCATTGGCTTAACAAGTTTCCACAAATTTGGAAATTTATGCTGTGCAGATTGAAGAGCCTGGAAAAATTGGTGTCTAATACATATGTGACACCCAAGCAAATATAATATGCAACATACCTGCAGTATGTACTACTGCCTTCTGCTTCAACTTTTCAACCTCGAGTGCATAATCCACAAATGTCCGAATCGAGGTCCTCGTGGCTACATGGAATTACAAGTGACATATCAAACTCATATGTCATGAAAATAAAATTCCAAATCAAATGAGATAGTTACTTACATGTATCTAATGACTTCACTGACTTCGTTGGTTCCTCAAGCTCTTCCTCAAAAGACTTTACAAGTTTCACAGGTGATGCCCAGGTAGAAGTGTTTCCTAAATCTGCATGGCCATCTGTAAAACACAATACCTTGGTTTATGTTGCCTTTTTGCTGTCATCTACAGTACATAATAAAAAAAAGAGAGTTAAAATAACAAAATGCATATGCCTAAATATCAACAAACACAATATCATACCCTTTTCTGGTTTTCTTATGCTAGCCAAGTCACCTGCATCAATGAAACATGATGTACATTAGATCATCACCTAAGAAATGTATTCTCAATGTACTCTACTTGGTACAGTCAATAGAAACTGACAATGTACTCTGCAAAACTATATTCTTAATGTACTCTAAATGGACTCTAAAATGTACTCCAAATGGACTCTAAGTGTACAGCTCTCAATGTGCAGCTCTAAATGTACTCTAATGTATTCTTAATGTACTCAATGTACTCTAAATGAACTCTAAAATGTACTCTAAATGTAGAACTCTAAATGTGCAACTCTAAATGTACTCTAATCTACTCTAATGTACTGTAAAACTCATTGTTCTAAAAATACTAAAAATACAGTCAATGTAAAAAGTCTCTTAAAATACTAAAAATACAGTCAATGTAAACAGTCTAATTGATAGTGTACTCTACCCAATGATGATTCATGAAGTATTCGGGATAACTCAAAATGTAATTTTGACATCATAGTAAGAACAATATGACGTTAAACTACTAAATTAAATTAAATTAATATCTGAAAAATGCTACATTATATAGTTCACAATAGCAAGTAATAAGCTATCTACAGTATTAAAAAATAAAAAGAAATTGTCATTCAAATATACATGTACTAACCTTTTGTTGCAAGCAATTCAAGTGCTACCGACAAATTGCTATCCCATGAGCAATCAGGATAAACACGGGAAATTTTTGTGCTAGCAAAATAAGATATACACAGAAGACAATAAGGATGTCTGCAAGGTGCCAGGAGCACTGGATTCATACCAAATCTCTGCTCACAGTATGTACATGAATAAAAAGGGTGAACAGTAATTTGATTAAAAAGATCAGTAGATTAAAGAGGAGGCTACAAAGTAAGAATTGAGGAGTTCTCTAAAAATTCCCTCAATTCCATTATTTTCTTGTCTCCTGCCTCAGCTGAGCCCATATCAATAGATTTGGCTTGAAGTTTTGCATCTACATCTTTTAATTTTGTAAGATTCATGTCAATATCTTTCTGCAACTCAGCCTGATCCTGCATTCTTGGTTCCTTTTGCTCAATAGCATCCTCCACTTTCCATTTTAAATGCTGAAATTCATGGCACTTTCAGATGTTTGATCCAGCTTTGATTGTTGGTCCTCCAACGCTGCCATTTTTTTATCAAGATTTCTCTCAGCTTCCTGGACCAACCTAATATAAACTGCTCTCTCCCCTTCCTTGTGCTTCAATGCATCAAGGATATCTTGTCTCCTTTCTTGTAAGCCAACTAATTTCTTGCTTAAAGATGTTTTCACACTAGATCTGTTATCTAAGAAGTTATTGATTACATCTAACTGCTCCTTTGTGCAATTCTTACCTGAAGTTTTTGTGCCTTTTGCATTTGCATTGCTGGATTTGACTGTCACCACCTTACTAGATATATCAGAATGAACAAAGCAGCAAATTTGATTTCATAAGAAAATTTTGACTGAAGCATTTCAGAATCAGACCATAAACCAAATGCATTGGTGATAATCATTTAAACCTAGATCGATTTTTCTTTTTGAATACTGAATTTTGATTTTTACTTCATGGAACCGGTTCTGCTACTCTTTCAATGCATTAACGGACTGAAATCTAAAAGAAAAAACAGACCACAAAACAAAGAAAGCAAAACTTACAGGGCAGATCACACAAATTTGCCAGTTTGAGCGTTCTAGCAGTGCCAATTGTCGAAAAAAATTCCAAAATCGAGATCCACTCAGTTAGCCAAGAAAATAGGGGAACAAGATTTGGGGGGAATTTTTGGTACAGTCGTACAGTCAAATAATGCCATTTTCTTTAATGGTGGCACTTAAAAACTTGCTATAATTGAAATACATTACCTAATATGTAATGTATTAGAATGACCCATTTTTTATCACTTTAACGTGCTTTTATCCAATAATAGTATCAGACTGCAAACATCCTATTGGATAAATGGTCCTCGCTCGGACATGACATGCTTTGAAACTTTGACATGGATGGTCCAATATAGAGCCTACTCTATAGTTTTCCATGGATGCATCCAAGCAATAGCAATCAGGCGATAGCAATAATGCTGTTAAGGGTACTTAATAATGCTAGTTTCCATACCTGAATAACACCGAGCAAGAATCCATGAGATAGATTTTGTTGCCACAAGGCCTTTTCCCACTTTCTAATGAAGGCCACTCCAGATGGAATCACGTATTCAAAAAGCAAACCTGAAAAAAAAGAATAATATGCTTATAAAGTTGACCAAAAGACTCGGGTACAATATGCCAAATGTTTCAGCTCAGCAAGTCAACTATTCTCAAAAGGTGAGACTGGGAAAAGATTGATAGGAGATGTTACCACCACCCTTTCCACATGATCTAACCCTCAAAATGTTATGTCTTCCTACAGACAACATAAGAGGAAGGAAGGAAGGAAAGAAGTATATTTTATCGTCGCACCACAAAGGCAGCGTCCAAAGGACGTGCGACCACAAGTACAACAAAAACAACCACAAAATACATGGGCCGAAGCCCATGAGCAAAAGCATAATCACCATGGTCCGGATTAAAAACCACTTGGAAAAAACCGTTGCCAGGATGATTATGACTGCCCACAAATCCAAAAATCCATGCTGTTGCAAAAAGCAACAAGCATACCTCCAACAAACAGATCTTCACCAAACGCCCCCGAACCGTAACCTCTTCACAGCTGGGTGCTGAGTACTGGTGCGGACTTATGCACACGCTAAATCTCCATCTTCACGCTAAAACCGGGGCAAATAGATGATGATGCAAAGATCCTGCTGCCGACCCACTGAAGCAGCTCGATCAAACCACTAGACCATAGGAGCTGCCACCAGGAACAGGACGAATCCCTAAACCCACATAGCAGCTACCTGCAGAAAGGCGGTGTCACTGAGGGCACCGCTGAAGCTGAAAAGAGGCGCATCCAATAGGCCCGAGCACCAATCGCCCAGGCGCTCAGGGAAGGCGGCGCCCAGGAAAAACGCTCAGGGAAGTCGCTCAGAGGAGGTGCATCCTCAATAGGCTCAAGCGCTCCAACGCTCTCAGGCATGCTCTCAGGCGCTCATGCGCTCAGGCACGCTCCCGCAGGCTCGCAGGCGCCACTCTTCACTGCACCTCCCAGGCGCCTCTCAGGGATGCAAGAATATCATATCTTGCAAATATGCAATAAAGTAGAGAGTTCAGATGTACCTAGAAGAAGAACCCCCTCAAAATGTACGATGAGTTCGTGGGCGTAGCAGACCTCCTTGAAGCTCAAGCCTCGCATTGAACACACTACTTATTTTTACATAAGTCATTTAAGTCATTTTGATGCCAGATTTGTGGAATTTGTGCCAGCGAAATTTAACTTTTTTCCACATTTTTCTTTAGTGTAATTTTGCCTGCCCAACAAAATTTCAACAAGCAGTGTCGTTTGTTGCAGTCTTTGAGATAAACAACAAACAATTTTTTAAGACGAATATCAGTTCTGACATTGCATATTGAACACAACTGATTTTGGGGCAGCAAAGAGGTGGAGCAGATCGATTTTGCTGGAACAAAGGCTGCAGGAATTTGTCTAATATTCTGGATTAGTATTCTGAATGGAATTATAGAAGATTGTAGCTTACTTTATGTAAATTAACACATTAATTTCGTTGTTTGAATCTGTTACAATGGCTGGGCATCCAATTTTTTGTCTACAAGGGCATTTCAACTACTACAAAAAATATAGGGGCATTTTGACAATTATAAAGAAATATAAGGGCATTTTCAAAATTTTCCCTAAAATAAAAGAAACAAAATTATTCAACAAAGCAATAAAATACAAATAAGCTACACTTGTGCACCATGGCTCAATCTCATTGTCCTAAATCAAGGCTGCAGCATTGTGCATAAGCTTAATTAAATTGTCGTGTATTTGCAAAGAAAATAAGAGCGTCAACATGAGCACTGCATTGTAAACCAAAATGCCTTGTGCAATGTGCTTGATTTCTTCTCTTTTTTCCAGAGTTGTTATGAAAAATGGGTCAGTTTATAATTGGACATGTGAGAATTTTGGCATTTGTGATGGATATGTTATTATGTATGGCGTTTGATTTGATCTTTGAATGCTAAATGCATGATCCTTCAACAAAAGCAGCTCTCGCATCTAAGACCATGCGAGTTAAGTCTTGAATCCCACAATTGGGTTATTATGCAAGAACCATTTCGTTTACTTGAGATCGGCATTTTCTATGGCCTTCTTTCAGACATAATCTGCATGCACTTATGAGGTCTTCTTTCAGACACAATTTCTATACTCTCCAGGAGCACCTGGCTACAGCCCTGACTTTCCTACTTATTATTCAAGAACAGTGGAACTTTCGTTTTAAAAGAAAAACATAATGTATCACCTCATCGGCATGGCCAGGAAGATCTTCACAGAGTTTACGTGTCCTCATATCCCAGATCTGCATGTAAAGTAAAGCCTATGAGACATCTATAATGAAATAAAATACAAACCCTTTGTTACCTTCAAGGTGGAATCTTTACTCCCGCTTAATAAAAGCCTGCTATCTGCCGACCAATTGAAATGTCCCATATCAAACTTTGCAAAACTCCTGGCACAATAAAACTCAGAAATTGAAGGCCAGCCTTATTTGGTAAACAGGGCCAACATGACCTCGGAATGTTGCAATGAAGTCTCCACTATAGCCATCCCATAGCTTAACAGACTTATCAAATGATGCACTTGCTATCCAACGGCCATCAGAAGAAAAATACACATGGTTGACCAGCTGCAGTTTCAACAGTTTACATGCCAAGTAAAAGAAATTCTTTCATATATTGCCCTATTTACTGATAACCATATGTGCAAAACCCTTCACCTATTGGTGTCCAGTCATTCGGGCAATTGGCTTTTTTCCTGTTTCACCATTCCACAAGAACATTGTGAAGTCATCTGATCCTGAGATAAGTCTTTCTGCTGAATTTCCCTTAGCTTCATTAAATCGTTTGTAAGCTCCTGTACAATCATGAAAATCAACCCATAATACATAAAACGGATCAGCATAAGTCCTAAGCCTGTTTATTTTGCAATCATTTACCTCTTTAATTTGTTCTGTTTCAAAGTTTCTGCGAGTATGATCGTAAGCTCCTGTACGAAGTACATACTCTGTACTCAATGCCAATGTATTGACCCAATGTCCATGACCCTGCAGAAAACCAGCAAATCAAAATCTATACACAAACATCATCTTTTGCTCTCAAGGAAAGGAAGGAGACCTTCAATTCTCTAACAAGTTTTCCTTCTGACGTTTCCCATATTTTGATTGTGCAATCCTGTGAACTATAAAAGTGCGGGTAAATAATTGCTCCAAATACTTTAACATTTTACTGTCCCCATAAAGCAATGTAGCACTTTATGTACCATTTGACTTCTAAATGGTGCAAACTTGAACTATTTCATTCTACCAACGAGCTCTGTATTACAGTGCATGTGAATGTTACAATTTCGTAGCAAGCTTGCAGTGTCTGCTCATGGGAAGGCCTGACTAATAGAAGCGATGCATAGAATCTGGATTAATAGCCAAATGAAGTGAGCATATCTGAGCATATCTTTCAAGTGCCTGTATGAAGTGAAAGATATTAAAACAGCTCCGTCATGTTCTTCTCATTGTTGCCACTTCCTGGTCTGCAAGAAAAAAATGCATAATTAGAATTGCATTTATGCTTGATGCTGTGGCATATAATCATGTATAGATGTTGCACATGGTAAATTGACTAATAGGATTTAGGTCTCAAGCCAAAGTCTACAAAGTTCCTACCATGGATTTGAGGGTTTGAGAGATGAAATGAGATGCAAAACCTAAGGATTCTGCTCAGGTCGGCAGGCACAGTCTTGAAGAGGTGGCTTTTGCAAGTTCTTGCATCCTCAAGCAACTGCTGTGAGCCCAACGTGCGTGACAATTCCACCTCCGTCAGTTGATGCATTCTCAACAACAAGCCGATGCAAGCTGCTGCAAGACCTGCCTAATGCTCTTAGTCCCCCATCTCCAAACGCATCAAGCACCTGATAGTGTGAGAATCAGACAAGGTCAGTTCTATGAGCTTGAAATTGGAGATATGTCGTATCATTAATCTGAAAAAAATACAGAGTCATTTTAAAAGTCTACCCTGAGTTGCTGCAAATTAGTGCATGCACTTATCGCTTGAGTTATCTCAGCCTCCGCTAGAGATGCATAAGATAAATCAAGCTTCGTAATTTGCAAAGCAATGGGCAAGAAAGCCTCTATTCCTCCCTCGCTTAAATCATAAATGCCATCCAAACCTTCTAACATAGTTCACTTAACCATCAAGTTTTGTGATACACCAGATAACCTCTGCAAATTAAATCAAATGCCAAGAAATCACATATAGATAAAGACAAATCATTGTCTGCCATGTTGACAAAAACAAAACTTCATATTTGCTTCAAAAATGCAAAAATACCTTTATAATTATAGTTTCAAGGGCAGAGAATCCACAGACAAAACTTGCTCTCTACCTGCTTCTCACTTCTGATGATGTTAATGAAGAAGAATTTTGTATAAAAACATATGCTTCACATTTGTCAAGAAAAAAAAGCGGGCAATTCCATACACTTGATCAAAGACTCAGTGTCCTGGATGGCCCCTTCACCAATGGATATTGGGGCCATTAAAAGCTGCTATTGCTTGCACAGAGATATTTGAAAAAGGGACTTATTCTGGTTATCCTATTGGCATATGGCAGATCTAGTTTCAATGCTTTGCACAAATTCAAGATTTCTCACCTGCATAGCTACGAAAATGCATGTCGTTCACCTTCCTATACATGGATGGATACTGTCCTCATCCAATTTAGTCTATCCCTGCATGTCATGCCTCGTCTCCTACTTCTTACTAAACTGAAATCAGTAGGATTAGAGAACATGTACCATCTTTAAAATCGCCGTAAGCAAGAACTGCTTCCTGAGAGAAAATTCTTGTATTCACTACCCTAAATATGCAATCCATTAATGAAGAACGATGCATAAAATTAGTGAAAGAACGAATAAAAAAAAAAAACTCACGTTGCAGGAGAAGCTTTTATTGCACCTCAAAAATTCACCGGAATGGCAATTGTTAGCAGCGTCAATAACGATCTGATGAACACGAAAGGAAGCTGCCCCATTTTTCATACCAAATCTAATCTCATCCGTGTATATGAGAACCTCTGGTTCACTGCCTTCAGTCCTTCAAAGACGAAATTAAAAAACGTCAGAACTAAGAAAGAAACTAAAAAAAAAAAAACAAATCAAGGAAAACTTAGAATACCTATAGATGTGGCCCTATATCTTTTAGCTTTGGAGCTCTTCGAGAAGCTACTTTGTTTTCTGTTGAATCGTTGGGTGTCTTTTTTAGCAAAGGAGCCTGAGACACTGCTAATTTGTAAAAGAAACCCGGCAAGCAACAATAGTTGATTTCCCTGTGAATGAAAGAGATCATTTGTAAAAGAAACCCGGTAAGCAACAATAGTTGATTTCCCTATGAATGAAAGAGAGAAAAAAGCACAGGGAAAATCCAACCATCTAGCCAAAAAGAGAAGAATGAGCTGGATTTCCAGCATATGCTAGCTATTTTCTGAACAAAGAAAAATGTAAAAAAAGTTACCTCAATGCTGAAAAATCTAGACAGTGTATCCATCGAGGTTTCCAACCAAAGCCACGACTACAGAGCCTTACCGCTGTGTTAAAGAAAAGAGGCCAATAAAATTGGTATCCACCATTGTGTTGCGAGATAAATAAACGTTGAACTCTAAGAAGATAATTGTAGACCAGCAAATCCGGCAACCATCTAGCCTTACTTCAAAATCCCATATTGCCATTGTTCAGAACAAAATCTCACCTGTAGAACGGCGCCAGTATCTGTTGCAAAACTTATCTGAGCATATCTGTCAAATGCATGTACGAAGTGAAAGATGCCGAAACAGCACCGTCGTGAAGATAGGAAAGATGAAATGAAAAACATCGGAGCTCCATTTGCAATAAAAAACACGAAAGCGCATATGAAAATCTAGAATGGAAAAGCATTCTGCATATGACTCGCATTTGGACAGAGGCAGCGTACAACAAAACAACCGACAAATGAACAACCCAAATTCAAGGACAAAATCAACCCAAAATCAACCCAAAATCAACGGCCAAGATCCCGTACAGACTATCAGTACTAGAAAAAGTGCCCAGCGTTGCTGGGCTTCCATCGGGCATAAACCGAAAACTAATAAAAATGGTGGATTTTACTTTACAACATAGGGCAAAAATTTGTATACGTTGGGGAACCCTAGCGCCACAAATGTCTAAGAGCAATTGCAGTGGTGCTAACAAACTATTCTAATTTTGAGTAGATATCCACGTCTTGCCAGTGATGGCAGGGGTAAGTTCTATTTTATAATGTCCTAGCCGGGGGGAATTCCTGGGCGCATGTTAGTTGGAATAGATTTGCGAGGAAAATAGAAAAATGTGTTTTCTTACCTTTGACTGCTTCCTTTGCATGCATTGTGATAGTGTTTACAAAGTAAGTAGTGCGAACTTTATATGTAAGGAATTGTGATGTGTTAAATGAAAGGAATCTTCCATCTAACAAATGTGCGCAAAGTGAGTATTAAATCCTTGAATGTGATAGCATCAAAGAATAAGTAGTGTAAGATGTTATGCGATTTCATACTCAAGATTGTGAGGAATTCGGAACCGTCGAATGGAATTAATGTTCCATCTTGAAGCCAAACTTAAGCTTTCCAAATGTTAACAAATTCGATAGCATCATCTCTTCATATGGGTAAATTCATTGTCAAATTGTGCAAATTTTACTAAATTACTTTGAAGTTGTAGAAGGGCGTGAATTCCATTTTGTAGTATGTTAAGTTAAATGGCTAGTATGAATTGGAAAATTCAATAAAAAATCGTTTATTTGTGTTAGCTCATGCAAGATTAATATGAAAGACTTGCAAAAATTGCTAAGCTCTTCATTCGAAGTTGAGGTGCTCATATTTTGGTCCTGATGCTTGATGTTAGATGACTCAAAAATGTTTACTTTACATATTGCTTGAACTAAACATGGTTCTATATTGACATGATTACATGTTTAGCCCACGGCCACGATGTCCATACTCAAAACATGCGCTTCGTCAACAAATTGTAATGCATTAAACTAATCCAAAATGCTTAATTAGAAATTTGCTCATATTAAACTTCCAATTGACAAGTCCTATGGTGCTAGGATAGCTAATCGGCAAATAAATCGTGGAGCTTAGTTGACATTGTCATTGCCCTTTGGTGGACCATTTCACTTATCAAATTCTACTCGTGCCCTTGTTTTGTTGATGGCCAATACAAATGTAATAGTACTCTCTACATGCCTTTGAATCATCCAGGCTTTAGTTGTACCTTTGTTCGGCATGACAAGCTGTAGTTGAATTCGTGCATTTTCAGCAGTACCTTCTGGGGTTGGGCCATCCAATTTCCCCAACCATTATTACCATATTCGGAGTGTCACCAAAGGGCAAGGTTCATATAGGCATGCCCTTGGATATGGAAAAAGGTACAAAAAGGGCAGAAAAGGCACACATTGTTAATCAAAACTTTGAAAAATGTTTTCCAAGACCTCATTGTTTAAAAAGTTCAATCGTTGTGTTGTGAAATGCATGCAGCATCTTCGATGTTAAAACAAAATTTATGAACACATAAACAACAATATGATACTTGATTTGTGAAGTTAAAACTTCTAAAATGCCTTACCAAAATGATACAATAAATATACAATGCAAGTTCAACAACTCAAGGGAACTCTACTTTGTAAAATACACTTTGTTCATAAAGTGCAATGCCATCACCTCTGATTTCAAGCTACATTGATTGCCAGGTCGAAAATATTGTAAATGATTACAAACTGCTAATCTAGATCTATGTCATCAACAGAATTTGGTGTCAACGCTGCAAAAATCGATGCTCTCATGTTCCTACAAAGCAACCACATGGATGCACCTGCACAACATGATTTGCAAATATCATAAAATAGAAATTAAATAAGCAACATTATGTAGATGAAAGTAAGAAAAAAGGAAGATTGTTATAGTATCTATGCTTACCGAGAGGATCAACAATAGTTCCCTGCTTTAACATTAGCATTAGCATCTGCCATTAATGGTTAGGCATCCTTGATTTGATGAATGCCACAAAGGTTGCACAACCAATTTTCTCTTGACCAGTTGATGCGTGTGTACACATATACACATATCTCTGCTTATTATGAGGAAAAAGGGTCAAATGCCAACTCTGCTTATTATGAGGAAAAATGATCAAATGCTAACAGGTTTGAAATGCTAACAGGTTTAAATCTGCATCCTTGGGAAAAGGTAAGAGCATCCCGGTTCTTTCCTTGTGAAAAACTTGTCTTGTCTTGACTTGCCTTGCCTTGCAGCTTATTGAGGACTTCCATCCATGCAGCGTTGTAGAGCAAGCAATAATGTAAGTCTTCTAGCTAAGATGCACCTGCTTGCAACATATGGAGCCCGTGAAAACGGAAAACTACAAGAGCATCTTTAAGATAAAGCATCTCTGCTTTGTCAATAACCACTGTGAACAAACAACCTTAACCCTTCTGAAGCTAGATATTGCATGTTTTTACTTCATAATGAACAATTTCCATGTCATAAATTGCATCTGTTGCAGCTATAAACTCGCCGGCATTTGAATCTAAAAAGGGCATCTTTAGAATTAAGTATCTCTGGTTTGTCAATAGCATGATTGGCGAATCTTAAAAAGTTAATGTCTTCATACCCTCCGAGGTATAACAGTGTGAAAGTCTTACATTCATATATTGCAATATCAACTGTATGTGGTTTCAACAGCAAGGTTAGGGCATCTACTTGAGATGTTTCAAGTTTTTCCAAAAACAAAAATATGGGATTG
>JAANSK020127013.1:0-15599 GCA_011763485.2 Isoetes engelmannii
AGACACTTGGCATGCTTAGGTTAGTCTAAGTGTGTGATCTAGGCGCCAGGTCAGTTGGCGGCCGCCAGGAAATTTCAAGAGAAATTTTCTGCTGGCAAAAATTTCCTGACGAAATCTTAATCAGCTTCAGATTTAGCACATGAGATCTAGGAGCAGTTTTTGTCCTCCGGTTCAGTGTATGCCATCGGTTATGGAAGCTTCCAATGCAGAAAAGACATCTAAGACCTGTGCTATGGTGGCCTCTTATGCTTCCGATACAGAAAAAATTTAGCAGGGTTGCAGAAAGGATGATGCAAATCTGCGCAAACGAAATTGCCATTTCAAATCTTGCAAGAATAAGGTGTTTCTCACAGTTACTGTTGGAGGTCGAACGGCATGGCCGGAAGGTGGGTTAAACAAATCCTAGAGATCAGAAATAAAAAAACGTAAATACAAGAAAATGCATGTGCGGCAGATTCAGGCCCCTTGAGCAAGTGATTAGACGAAAAATGGAGCGGCTGCAACGTCCAATCTGCCCCGCTGTGGCATAACTGAACAAACCCCACAAGCATCGAAGAAAGCAAAGACAAAACCCCCTTTCAAATCAAACACAAAGAAACTGGCGTCTTTTTGCGAACACAACAAAGATACGAAGAAAAAGAAACAAGGGCTTTGAGATCGAGATGCCTGCAAAGAAAATTAGTATACAGCGCACTGAATCCAAGCGAGACTATGCTTAGTTTGAAGCTAAGATCCTGCTGAATCCATTTCCACTTACCACTTTGCCAGCGCCATAATATAGAGAGCAGAGGAGCTAAGCCAAGCCTGGCTATGGCGGAGAGCGGGGGGTTCAGCGAAGGACAGAGTAGTTGTGGTGTACTGCAGTGTGGCAGACAGAGAGAGATAAGTTAGTCTGGCGGCAGCGGCGCCGCCCAAAAACTACCGACAGAACATCAACAAAGAATTTCCCCTTTCAAAAACTAGTTAAAATAGGGCAAAATCTGAAGGTGATTAAGATTTCTAAATGGAAATTACATAGCACTTTTTGGTCATTAACTCAAATTGTAGGAGGAGGCATTTTGGTGATTTTCCCCAAAATGAAATACGAATGCAATCTAGATTCTGGTCTGCCAGGGTTTAGGGTTTAAGGGTTTTTGGGGATGCACGGAGCATCAAGAAGGGGGGTGGAGATGCGCTCCCGATCAGTAGGTTTGCTGAGAGCAACCCTCCTCCAGTCATTGGTACCTTTCAAACCAACAGGTTATCCATTTTCTTCATCACTTCAGAGTTCCGGTGACCAATTATCGTTGCATTTCCAGGATACTCTATCCTCCTGCTCGGTGTATAGAGTTTTTGGTCGTGGGTTAGCTTCAAAAGCTAACAATACTGTGTCAAAGTGGAAGAAGTACAGGGGGGATGTGTCTGAAAAACTGACAGAGATAAATGATGTTGCAAAGGACCGTAGTGAGAAAGGGGACGAACTTTATGGGATTGAAGGAAATATTAAGCGTCAAAGATCTAGAAAGGATAAAGATACCGCATTGGAGGAAATTCTTGGCATTGGTAATCAACAAGGATTAGAAACTGCTGGAAGGAAGCGGACAGAAAACTCACATTCTGAAAAAGAGGTAAAGATACGGGCACGATCTGAAAAAAGATCCAAAGAGATAGAGCTTGAAAATGCTGGCCAGAGAAGTACAAAGGGTCAAGCAGTTGGCATAACAAAGGAAAAAATCGCATGTGGTGTTGATGGGCAGAGTAAAAGTCAAAGTACACTCACAGACAACGCCGACCTCAAGGATGCAAATGAACAAATTCAGCTCAATAGCACAGCAGATAAAGAGATTGAAGAAGCTGCGCTATCTGGGAGGTCATTTGTTGTTGAATGGACAGCTGGTAAGAAGAAAAAGGTGAAGAAAATGCTTGTAGAGGATTTAAGCACAATGCCCATTGATGAATTGAAAGTAAGAGAAGGAGCTCTTTCTGAAGGAAAACCAACCAAAAAGTCTAAGAAGAAAGTATCTGCTAGTGAAAAGATCGTAAAACCTGCTTTGGTTTCTGATGAAGCCTTCCATTCTTCCCAAGTATCTAAACAAGTTGAAAAGGCTAATGAATCTTCACCAGTGGAAATCTCATTTATCACACAAAATTCTACAATTTCAAATTTGCATAATGTATGTGCCGATCTTGAACAAGTAAGTCTATCTAGTCCAGGACCATTGCCACAGATAGAAACGTCCTCGAAGGCAACGAAAGGCTCTGAAAACTCATTAGGATTGGCTTCTTGTGGACCTGGTGAAGTTATATCTAATCCTGAGAGCTTTGAAAACATGCCAGAATTGATGGCTGTTGTTGCAGCAAAGGACAGCATTCGGTTAAATAATAGCAGTAGTAATGGATTGTTAGAAAATGTAACTACTGTTCTTAGAACAGATACAGAATCTCAAGCAGATAACGAGAAACATCTTGGGGACTACCAAGTTGCAAAGTTAAAAGATCTGGACTCTAACCCAGAATCTGGAAAGGTGGATGCAAAGCTGGATCTTATTGTGGAAAATGGGAAAACAACCAAGCTAACATTAGAGGATAACTGTGAACCAGTACTTGATTCAAAAGATGTGACAAAATATAGTTCTGCAATTGCTGTGTTCGAGAGAACACTAAAAATTCTGAAGAATGAAGATGCAGACGTATTAAAGACTTCAGATACCATGTCTAATAGCGATGAAGCTATGAGCATAGAAACAAGGAAAGAGAGATGGAAATCTTTGTATCGGGAGAAGGTTGAAAGAACCCTTCTTAAGAAAGGTCATATTGCATCAGCTACAGTAGAAGCTGAGAATTGTGAGGCACAATCTTTTGAAGGGAACATGGAAACAGGAGATTCTGTTCACGTATCAAATATTCCAAAAGATGAAATTGAGCAGCAAAGCAGACCTTTAGGATCCATTTCTGATGATTTGTCAAAAGACGAAACAGAAGACGAGTTGCAATCAGATGATCTATCGACACAAGAGCTGGATGATGCGAATAAAAGTTTAGGAGGTACTTCAAATAAAATAGATCGTGCGTCTGCATTAGATAATCACACTAACATGGCACATGGAACTGAAGAAAAAGCAAGAATGTCATGTTGTTTGGATGGAACAGAGAGTACATCTGTTAACTTGGATGCTGACAGTGATTATTCTGACCTCGATACGGACTTGAATCTGACATCAATTTTATCCAATGACAGTGATACTAGAGTTGAAACTGAAACAAGCACACTAGACAGTTTTGAAAAAATGGGCAAGGCAGAGGCAAAAGATGGCCCTTCTGATAACTTTATCTCTGACAGTGACTATTCGGATGCTGATATGGATTCTGAAGCAGCTACTCAAGCAATATCATTGCTTAGAGCGTTGGATGAACCGGATGATGCAGAAGGAACTATAAGACCAGAACATCAGCATTCTCTTCGTGTGGGAATTGTAGGTGCACCAAATGCTGGAAAATCTGCTCTGATGAATTATCTAGTAAGTCTCTGGTCTGCTCCATGTCTTGTCAAAGGATGATTATAGTAACTGTCTGCATTGTTGCAAGCTTATATAATACCAGCCGTACTAATTTTCCTCATGTTCAGATTAAGGGAGCTTGTTGACCGTCTTCCTTCTTTTCTGCTTGTTGTCAGGGATTAATCTTTATTCTCTTCTGGTAGGTCGGGACGAAGGTATCAGCTGTGTCACGAAAGACCAATACTACACGGGGCGAAATTTTGGGAGTCCTAACAGAAGGCGAAACACAGCTTGTAGGCTTTTCTTCATCTCTGTGTCAGTACTCCATTAAAAGCAAAGACTAGTGGGTCTCATCATGAGCAAGTTTGTTGCCTAAAAGTTGATTCGATTTTAGCTGCAGAGACTTAATGCGACCCAACAAATCTTTTTATAAGTTCTAGGGTACACTGCAGCTTTAGGAGGATCTTAACAGCTTTACTTAAGATGTGAACTTCCATTTGTTTAGGAAAATGAATTTCTCATTGTGAGTAATAATGTTTTGAAGACCTTTTAGAATGTGCGATTGCGTAAGTGGCATTTTCAGTTACCTTTATAGTTTGGCCTATCGAGCACTCTGAGATCCCGTGTAAAACAAGATATCTACCACATTTCCTGGGTGTTAAGTTGTTGCATGCTGCCTATTGAATTACTGCTATAATGAAGAAGAATTGTTTTTCTTGATTGATATCTAGACTCCTTAGATATAAACACAAGGAAAACGTTCAACTCGGTGCTGTTGCTTTTAATGTTGGCAGTGCTGGTCTTGAGATAAGTGCTGTGGTCTTTGCAGTTGTTCTATGACACGCCAGGATTAACATTGGATCTAAAGGGCCAGCCATTGCGTCAAGATGCAAAGAGTCGGGTCCAAAATGCATGGATGATAGCTGATCATTGTGAGGTGTTATTGGTATTGGTTGATGCACATAGGCAGATTGAAAGGTTTGTTTGCATGCCATGTTCATTTCTTGTATTGGCTATCTATGGAGTTTTGAACCATGGATCTTCCAACCATGTAGACCGGATTCAAGGGTTCGTCGGTTAATATCCAAGCTGGGAGTTGAGGAACGCGCGTCTCAGAAACGCATTTTGTGTCTTAACAAGGTTGATCTTGTAAAGCAGAAGAAGTCTCTAGTTCCAGTTGCACAAGAGCTTGGCAATCTTCATGGGTTTGACCAGTAAGTAGCATCTAAAATCAAGGTTTCATATTTACCCATAGTTCTCTGACATTAGCAGCTCCCGATGATGTGTAAGGGTGTTTATGATTTCTGGTTTGAAGGGCGGGGGCATCAAAGATTTAAAAGAGTACCTTGTGGACCAGGTAAGGTGCATAATATGCTAGCATGTCCGTTCAGTATGTTCTTATAAGCATTCTGAGCTGTTTTTAGTGCTTGTGTTGCTTCTTACCACCAACATCATTTTCAGGCAGTTTTAAGACCATGGGAAGAACAACCAGGGACTGTCACGGACATGTCCCCTGTGATGATGGCAAAGGAAATTGTTTGGGAGCATATACTCAATAATCTTCATGAGGTTAGTGTGGTTTCCAGTTCCCTATACAGTTGGACAGCCATTACAAGCTGTGTTTTCTGATACAGGAGTTGCCATATGAATTACGGCACGAGCACATTTCTTGGAAGGTATTGGATGATGGTTCAATACGAATTGAGCAACAAATACTAGTTCCAACAGAATCTCATAAGAAGATAGTAGTAGGAAAGCATGGAGTAATGATTAGGTAAGTTCAAGGTGTTGAATATACTGTTGGAAATACAACTTATGATGTTTATAGGTCTTATTCTTTATTGATCCTTTATAGGCGAATTGGTATGTCAGCACACAACGAATTGAATGCACGGCTTGGGAGAACTGTCCACTTATTCCTAGACGTGAAAATTTATCGCGCCGGAAGTTATATTTCAGACTTGCAACAAGAATATGCGTAACAGATGGATGGTGCAAATTCATGCCACAGAATTTAGGGCATTGTCAAAGGGGCGCAGCTATTTGTTTTCAAGGTATGTAAGACTATGAGCATGCCCTCATTGTGCCTACCATCATATATGGTGTAGAGACAAAACCCTGAGTTGTACAATATAATCAGTAGAATTTGAAGGATCAGGATGCTCAGACATGGCATGGTCAAGGTTTACGCTTAAGAAGGGCTTCATTTCGGTAAGCATTAGCAAAAATCAGAATAGCTACAGAAAGCACTCTGTATCTGAACCTCGATCTCGACATGTATGGCAATTCAGCAGCATCTTTGGTCAAATGCAACTGGAAAGGTGTTGTTTCTATATAAAAACCTTGAAATTGTGAGGTCTGAAGGACACAGAAAAGGAATTATACTTGTACAATCTTCTTTTTTATATAATAAATTGGTCATTAAGGAGGCATGTAGCTTGGGTGTGGTTACTCACATCCTTGCTCCTAAATACATGGACATTCTATATTGGGTACAAAATTTATTTCTCCTCATTTCCCATCTCGTTTGCTGAACTTTGGGTGTACTATACCATGAAGGAAGGGAAGCAGCACCACCATGTCAAGGAAAATGGAGTGGGTAATGAAGTCTATTCAGACTAATTATTTGACCCTATCCAAAATGACAAAAGGGCTTTGTTCGGGAAATTCCGGGGAACCCTTGTAAGCCTCCGGACAGATTTGAGATTTAGTTTGTCACCTTAAGAAACATAGGAAAAGTTCCTTCCGGGGAACCCTTGTAAGCCTCCGGACAGATTTGAGATTTATTGCCATTTTCCTTGGGTTTTTCGAAGGAATAGCAAATAAGTACAATAGTTTGGCGGATGGGTCTAGAACAACTGAAAATCTGTTGGTTTAGGCCAAAAGATTTTCCGAACCAGGCAAAAGGGGGTTAAGAAATTTGCCTTCTTTCCTATTCTCTGCCTATTTTGCCTTTTTTCAGAAAAGGGAGTAAATTTGGCTTTTGGCCACATGTCGGAATTATGCAAAAATCAATTTTTGATTTGTCTTGGATGCTTGAGCAACTTTTTGTTTATAAACTAAAGGGTTGAATTCGATGCGTTTGGCAAAGTTAAAACAACGTTGAAGTAACAAATACTTCTCAGTTTTGAGCTGGAGGAGGTTCTTGATGCAGTCTATGGTCTAGTCTAAACAATATGCTTGAGCCTATGTTGAATTATTATATTTCGAGTAGAAAATTCACTGTTGCACGTATGATCTCGCTTGTTTTTGCTCTGCTTGTGATATCCGTCTTTGGAGAACATGCTAGGACGGCATTCATTCCTTTGCATCGGAAACGGCTTCGCAGATCATTTCGGCAGCCACGAACTTGAAGAAAATCAGTAAATACTTGGACGAAACAGGGATTGTTGCAATAGTCTGAGACTTTGCTGATTCTTGGACGAAAAACAGGGCTTGTTGAAACAGGGCATGGATTCTTTGCAAATCATTCTAGCCTTCTTCGGGGTCTTCTACGGCAAGTTGATTCTAGAATCTGCACCAGCCATTGACTTGAAACATTCGCCCACCGAATTCAAAAGTCTCCTTTTGAACGGCAGTTGCGGTGTCCTACATGGTATGTTTGCTATCCTACGAGGCATGCCAAGTAACGCCTGATTTTTAAGCCCTTTATAAGCCCGCAAGCTGTGGACGGAGCTCTCAGGAGCTGGCGGCTATGGCGGCCATTCTTGGGTCGTTGCAGCCTACCCAGTTGGGCCTGGCAGTGGCTGTCATTTCTATTCTGGCTGGTGCCATTTTCCTCATTATCTCGAGCTCTAAGCCCAAGAGTAAGTCTTCTCATTTCCGGCTTTTGACAATTTCGTTTTGCAAAACTCATTAACCTATCCTCGTTTATCAGAGCATTTAATGTCTAGATCTATCTGTTGTTGGAGCAAATCATTTGAAATTTTCTCGTTTGGTGATGCTTGTGTGATAAAGCACGCAGGTTTTTGGAATGATTGATAGAAATAAAATCTTTTCTTTCTTGTTGCTTCTGTACAGAGGCTTTGAATCCGGAGAAATGGACCAAGTTCAGGCTTATAAAGCGTACTCAAGTTAGCCACAATGTTGCTAAGTTTCGATTTGCTCTGCAAACTCCAGAGACCATTTTGGGCTTGCCAATAGGCCAGCACATGAGTTGCAGGTTGTTACTCTTTTATAACCATAGTGTTGAGAGGTACAGTATTAATTATGTTGCCCTGCAGTGGCTTTGACAAGGACAATATGGAGGTTATCAAGCCATATACTCCAACTACCCTTGATTCAGATGTTGGTTACTTTGAGCTTGTTGTAAAGGTTTGTCTTCTCTTTTTCATGGATTTACTCTTGGTTTACGTCAGCCAATTAGTCGTTTAGAACATTAGTCAGTTAGAACAGTGCAATCACAATTGGCGTGCATCTTATGAGATGTTTTTCTATTCATGACCAGATGTATCCTGAAGGCAGGATGTCGCATCAATTTAACCGCTTAAAAGTTGGAGACTACCTTGCATGTAAGGGTCCAAAGGTGTGTATAGTTCTGCACATATTGCAATATGTTTTGGAACCTCTTATTGGTTTGCATTATTTGTACTGTCTGTTAAACGTTGAGGCTCTATGTTATAGGGACGTTTCCAGTACAAACCAAACCAGATGAGGGCATTTGGAATGCTTGCTGG
Source organism: Isoetes engelmannii (assembly GCA_011763485.2). Lineage (NCBI taxonomy): Eukaryota > Viridiplantae > Streptophyta > Lycopodiopsida > Isoetales > Isoetaceae > Isoetes > Isoetes engelmannii. The sequence goes on from JAANSK020127013.1 coordinate 8,153, forward strand.
TGGTTCGGGACTGACTCCAATGTTCCAGGTACAGTCATTCTAAATTCACTTGAAATGTATCTTAATAATTTATACTCACCAGGGAGGTTCATGGAGCAGGTCACGCGAGCCATCCTTGAAAACCCCCAAGACAAGGCTAGGGTTTACTTAATTTATGGAAATGTCACGTATGAAGATATTTTGCTTAAGGTAAGTCTTCAACATAGCACCTCTGTTTCTAGTCTATGGTTCAATAAGTTGCATCCGATCATCAATAGGTTGGTCTTTCACTGTCTTCTTATTTTAAAATCAGAGCTGGGCATGTCTGTGAACTGAATACAGATAATTAAGTGAATTGTATTATACCTACCACGTTGCCCTGTATGATTCTTTACTATACAATATAATGTCCTTTGTAAAAAATGGGCAATATTCAAATTTTTGCATGTTCATTAAACCTTCCATGTCTATTGATACATAAATGCTTCTCATGTTAGTGCTTGTAGTGCTGTCGGAACTAATAGATTCAGTCTTTAATCTGCAACTCGATTTCCTGTGCAAGTTGGGAACTCATTTGTGATAATTTTCAGGAAGAACTTGATAGTTTAGCAAAGAAGTTTCCAGATCGTTTCCAAATTTACCATGTGCTTAACAAGGTATTAGTGCATCCATTAGTCTATTGTTATGGTACATTTACATTTACTGTATCCATTGTCTATGCTTTTATGGTACATTTGCACTTATACAAGGATGGTCTGTTTAGCCTCCTGAAAACTGGACTGGAGGTGTTGGGTTCGTAACTGCCGAAATGATTAAGTCCTTTTGTCCTCCACCAGCACAAGATATTCAGGTAACCTCTCCACAATATAAAATCAAGTTTGTGTTCTTAAAATTAACTTCATTAATGCATTTATGGTCCTGATACTTGGTTTTCCATTTAAAGATACTAAGATGCGGACCACCTGCAATGAATAAAGCAATGGCTGGACATTTGGATGCTCTTGGATATACAAAGGAGATGCAGTTCCAATTTTAGATCCATGAAGTTCTGAATCACCATGAGTTGAAATGGGTGTTGGTTATACTCTAATTCTTTATATTCTTTTTTTTTTAAAGTTATTCTTACCCTGAAAGAGAAAAACATGGGTGGCGATTGACTCCCTTTTGTCAGTTCCACAAAACCTGCTATTTGGGTTGATTGTCAATTATATACATAACATAAAAATTTTATCCTCCACTATATTTTTCCCAGATTTTTAGGTGTTAGATTTACCATTAAAAGGTAATCCAAGGAACGCACTCTTGACTGTTATCTTGTTATAAACGCTACCACATGATTCACTCTCTCTTGATTCTGTTTATCTTGATATTTACATTGCCAAATATAAAGAATGGGAAGTAACCGTTCCATGCATGTACTGTCATGAAGGGGTCGAACCCCTGTGCTTGCCCATTACGGCAAATAAATGGGCGAGCCCGTGTGCAAGCCCATTACGGCAAATAAATGGGCGAGCCCGGAGGGGCGAGCCCATTTATTTATGCCGTAATGGGCAAGCACAGGGGTTTGACCCCTTTAACCGGCAGGGTCCAAGGCAATTTTCTCCTCTGTTTTGTTCTATTTTGTAGTCTCCGTTGTGTTAAGAACAGAATTTGATTCATACTGATTTTCTGCACCAAAATCGTGTGATGATTGTTGAACAGATAAGAAACATTGAGGGTTGAAAATTTAGAAGGCGTTTGTTGGACGGATTTGGAGGTCGAAAATCCAAGAAACAAGAGACAGGGTAAAAAGCCAGGAACCCATTCCGGCAGATTTAACCCTGTTATTGAACCAGCAGCATTTTCTATACCAGCAGAAGCCCATTCCGGCGAACCAGCAGCCTCTTCATGAACTAGCAACCTGTTTATCATGCCCAGTAGCCGGTTTATCATGATAAACAGGCAGTTTATCAAACCATGGGCAGTGAGTTATGCCTAATAACTCTTCTACATCTAACGGCTAGGATAAAAAATTGCCGAGGAACTGCCGGTTAAAGATTGATCTCCCTAGTGTTGCAAGCAAATTATTTAGTTCTAGACTAAGTTGCATGTAATTTGCAAATGTATTATCCATTGGGTTGCTCGAAGGGCAAATCTGGTTTTGGTGTTGGGTTCAAGGCATTTTTTGTTCTCATTCGTCCAATTCATAATCATACGGTTTATCTCTTTTGTCACTCCGCATTAGAAGACGTGAGGCAACATGGTTGCCATTCGTCGTTTAGGGTGCCGTGCGTTATAACGCCGATGGATGTAAGGAAAAGGAGATGGATGCAAACGAAAAATAAATCGTCATTTTAGAACACAACTCATGGCTTGTCGGAACCACAATCGAAGGAGGAGACGGCCTTATCGGAGTTGTAGTTTTATGTGGCCCAAGAAGGGGGACATTGAAGGCTCGAATTGAACTGGAGACAGATCGAAATTGCTTCTGAACAGGTATAGTTAGCTTTGTTGTCTTCTTCCTTTCTCGAAAACATAGTGAGGTTTCGTACAGAACGTCTGCATTTAATAGAACAGATTAGTAAAGGATTGAAGGGCCACCCTTTTTAAGTTCACTATTCTTGCAGCTTGAATTGGGTATTCCTTACGTGAGAAATGGAGTGCCTTGGGACTGTAGCTTGCTTAAAAAATAGGTGGTATTAATCCAGAAGCTACGTCAGCTGTTAAACATGTTTTCTCTTCCCTTCGAGAGTGTACTAGCATACGCATAAAGTCCATATGTATAAAGTCAAGATAATTTGGAACAAGCCTCCAGCCTGTGCCTTGTATGTTTTCTGTACCTTGTATGTTTTTTATGCTTCATGTCTGATGATGCCTAATGGTGTGCAAAGCAAGAGGTCACCCTGTTTATTTTAATTCTCCTGTCATATTCTCTCTTGGCAATTTTGGTCCTAAAAACTCATCAGTTGCTTGCTGGATAGCTCATTTGGCTGCTACATAAGACATGCCAAACCACCATATTTACCTCAAGAAGTTGGTATTCAATAGAGGAAGGCAATCCATTAAGAAGCTACTTAATGATCTCTTGGAAGATTCATCTTAAATATGTTAGCACCCTACTTGAACTCAGTCGAATAGATAACACATAATGCCTAAGTAAAAAGCAAGAGAAGATGCATGCCTTGGTCAAACGCAAACACTTCATATGAATATATTTCAATCTGAGCCATATCCGGCATCTGTTGCTGCTTAATGCATTATAGGATGCTAAAATCCCCATGTCATTCAAGGTATGCTTTTTATCAACGGAACTGTCCTGCTACATGTGTATATGAGTTCCGTTGATAATAAAGTTTTCATTTCCATTTTCATGCCCTAATTAGCAGGTTTTCATACTCTAAAATTGAATCAGTAGGTGTTGTGAAGACTTGGAGAGATTACGTAAGGAGGGCATTTAGTGGAGGCAGTTCATGTAGTGGAAAAGTTTCAACAGCTCCTATCCATCAAAATTGCATATATCCTCCTTCTTAATTGCGCTAACAAAGAACGCTTGAGACTAGTTCAATCCTTTGTCCTTTATGGTGGATTCTATTCGAATGAATCCCTAGGCTTCCATTTTATACGTCTGTCTGCTTTACTTGGCAGTTTGCTTGATGCAAATCAAGTATATTTAAGGGAAAATTATCTAAATGCCCCTATATTTTACGTATTTTACCAAAATAGCATTTGTATTTCAATTATTTCCCGAAATGTCACTGGTCAACAAAATGCCACTGTATTATAGCATATTTACCTAAATGCCTCCCAATTTGTTACAAAATTACTAAAATGCCCCTCAAATACATTAGAATTTACTTAGATGCCCCTACATCATACAAATGGGCACATTCCAACATCAGGTCAAGGGAGACAGTCTTCAAAGTCATTGGTGCCCCACAGTCTTCAAAGTCATTGGTGGCAATGCGTGTCCAAGATTATCACTATCTTGGGTATAGTTTGACTTCTTACTTGAACACCTATAGAGGTGGTTTACCCTATGGTTCTTGGTTCTTCTGATGATGAAGTCAATCTAGATGTTACATTACCGCCAGTTGCTCGTCGTCAACCAGGGCGTCCGAAGAAGAGACACATCTGCACTGAGGATGATGGCACTTAAAAGAAGGCATTACGATGTAAAAATTGCCCAGAGGCTGGGCATAACCGTCGTAGTTGTCGCACATGAGACATTGCATGGAATATTTTCAAAAGGATTTACTTCTATTGGTTTAAAATGTATGTTCTAGTGATCATTTCTCTAACAAAGACATCCTATATCAAAGTTATTTGTTAATATGTCCATTTGTATGATGCAGGGGCATTTACGTAAATTCTAATGTATTTGAGGGGCGTTTTAGTAATTTTGTAACAAATTGGAGAGTATTTAGGTAAATATGCTATAATACAGTGGCATTTTGTTGATCAGGGGCATTTTGTGCAATAATTGAAATACAAGGGCTATTTTGGTAAAATAAGCAAAATATAGAAGCATTTAGATAATTTTCCCTATCCTCTATTATAATGTTTTAGTGTGTGTACGTTTTAAATGGAGACCTAAATTGGACGGTCTGGATTTCAAGCTCTAAATCAAACGGCGCTAGAGGAAGGAGAAATGGTAGATCGAGCCCTTGGAGTCCTTGGAAGATCCCTTCGCCGTATCTAGAGCAGAGTTGGTCAGGCTTTTGGTTCCGGATGGCTAGAGTGTGGCTACCTCTTGGAGTTTAGACTCGGAAGATGGTTTAGAGTCTTGAAGAACAGTTACAGATTCTGATGGCATACCGAGCAAATTTACATCTATTTTCCTTTCGAGCTTTATTGGATTAAAAGCTCTTGTGGAGCAAAGCAGATAAAGTCTCAAAAGCTGGCATGGCACGCTAGGTTCCAGAGCACGCTACACAGGTATGTTCTTCTTCGTGATACAGATCATTGCTGCAAGAAGAACTTTTGCGGATCCAACTCTTGCCCCTCTTTTATTTTTTCCATTTTAGGGTTTTTCCTGGAAGTTCAATGAGGAGCACTGTGTTCTGTGGCTTGGGTTGTAGACGACATGCAGGAGGTGGAAGGAGGGAGTTTGCAGTTGGAAGGATGTCAGAAAGTGTTGCCTCAAAGCTCTGTTATGTCCAGAAAACCAGAATCTGAGTCTAGAGGTCGCAATGCCTTTTCGAAATTCACATTTCCACTGAACCCTAAACAATACTTGTGGAGAGCCCGGATGGAGATACCATCGATTGTGGACCTGTGGAGCTTCGGCCAGCAATCTCGGCCTGCGGGCTAAGAGTGATTAGGTAATGAAAACCTAGATGCAAAAACGGTCTGGCTCTACTCATTTTCACTTCTCGGTTGGTGATGCCCGGGATATGGAGAAGAAGCAGAGACGAAGAGGGTTCCCAGTGGGTTTAGTCTGAAGGATGAATCGAAGATCAATGAGATTTCTTCTGAATTTCAGAAGGTTTCCTTGATGCAAAAAACTGGGAGCAACCTCTGGGTTGGTCTACAATAAATTTCATAGACCTTGGTTTTTCTGAAGGTAGCCCTTGCTCTTACACAAATCCCTTACCAGAATATGAGCAAGATCTTCAAAATAAGAGCGAGTTGCTGCTCTCTGCAAATCCTGTTTGATCCACAATGAAAAACGCATTCGTGAATTCATGATAATTATGGAGTATATTGATAAATCTTGGCCTGGGTTTTCCTCCGAAGAATTGCCGGAATGTTGCAGGCAGCAAGGCTTTCTGTGTTAACATTTGCAGGTAATTTGATTGTTGAAATTGTTGTCATGAATGAAATATTTGCTCTAACGAGAATTTTGTATGCCTTAAAAAACCATGCTCATGCACCGTTTGCATCTTTTTGAAGAACAAGAGAAACAAGAGAAGTTAAAAGCATTGGAGATTCTTTTGAAAAACAACGTAAGTTCATTTTTAGGATTTAGTACAAACAATGAAGAGGTTTAAAATGTCATATCTACTTGCAGAACTTGAATATCAAAAGAATCAATGATGAGGAAAAGGCAACTTGAGCAGCACAGGCTGCAACAGAGGTTATTTTACAATGAGGTATTATTTAAACTACTCTGAAAAGGGTTCCTAATATTTTTTTGACTTGTAATTGACAATTTGCAAGCTATATGCTTATTTTTCGAATCATTCCATGGACAGATGTAGAGGCCGGGGCAATGCAGGGGCACATTTTACTTCTCTGCCATCTACAGAATAAGCTCAGGTCTGCCGTTTAAGCATACTTATTTTAACCTTTCCTTCTAACTTTTTATTCTCTTTCACCAGAGACAAGGAAACAAGGGCACTTCCAGTTAAGGAAACAAGGCAGCAGACCCAGTGACAGGGGTAACCAACCCAAAGGCCTTAATCTGCCCAGAAGGCTCTAATTTCATGCTACGTTTGTAGAAGATAGTAATTTTTGTTATGCATAAGCACCATTCCAGTGCATATTTGATATCAGCTCATGTTATTCCAATGTTCGTGTCCATGCTCAAGCATGTAGTTGAGCAAAATGTATATTTGGCTTACTGTGCATGGGTGAGAGCATGCTAGGGTGTACCAGTTTTTGTATCTATTGGGGGCCCAAAAACTATCCAGAAAAGTACCTAATCACTAGGTACTTTGGGGGCTTGATAAGGTCTTATTGAACATGGATTTGAATGTGAATGCAGTATTTCTTGATTCTAACATCAACATCTTGATCTTAAGTTGAGGACTAAAGTGTTTTTGATTTGTATTTCCAAATTTTAAATTGCTTATAATAAAAAGAAAATGGGAAAAGTACTCAGCCGTTAAGTACTCTTGAGTATGTACTTTAGGAGGTGCCAAAAGTGGTACACCCTAGCATGCTCTTACCCGCATACAGACATGTAATCCTGTCAAGTATATCAAAATATGTATCAGAATATGTTGATTACAGCGCCCATTATGTTTTGATTCCTGCTTATGAAAGGTACGCATTTTTGCGTTTATATAAAATTGTTCTTCACTTGCATGCCTTAGTAGGACATGAAGACAAAAAGACTAAGATGAAATGGTGCTTTATGAATATTGGTATGTGTTTTAGGCTATTTTTTCCACACTTTTGGAACTCTAAAAAAGGAAATGGAATAGGAGGAATGACGTGGCAAAAAATACTCACACTCGGGGATGGTGTAGTTTATCAACATTCTATGTGTAGTTTGTCAACGTTCTATGGGTTTGCAACTTTGAATTTTAACTGGCTGCACATGAAAACAGATGTAGAAGATGGGGGTACTTTTATGTGTTGGCCAATGATTATACCCAGTTCAAATTCTCCAACAACTGTAGATGCAAAAAGTAGCAAGCAAGCAAGCTCTGGGGGACTTTTATGTGTTGGCCAATGATTATACCCGATTCAAACAAATGTAGATGCAAAAGTAGCAAGAAGTAGCAAGCACTATGATATAATATTTATGACATAACATTTAATA
>JAANSK020127124.1:0-15594 GCA_011763485.2 Isoetes engelmannii
GCGACTGGGGACACCCAGGCCGACCCTCAGGCGGTCATCTGAAGTAGCAAGTCAGGTTCTTCGCGTGAGTAGTACACAGTCCTCCCGCAGTGGCGGACTGGGCTCCACCAAGACCCCATGCATGTTGTAGGGACTGTGTACGCGGAGGGATTTTTGTGGGCGCCGGCTCTGGAGTAGTGCTTGCAAAGAAGCGGGTATAGAGGCCCTTTCGTGGCCTCCCCCTATAGTAACAAGCATAAAAGGAGTGCAGGAGTCTGCTATGGGTGGTGGGTATGGACATCCCTCCAGCTCACGGAGGCTCGGGGGAGAGCTCAAAGGGCATTCAGTATCCATGCAGAGCTCGTGGTTGGGTGGCGAGTATAGCTAGCACGTTTGGAAGAATTAGATTTTGAATGTCTACCATCGCATCAAAATCTAAATCTAAATGACACGTTTCATAAGCCATCTCCAAGAAAGGAAAAAGCTTTAATATACAACTGTAGTTCTTTTCCAGGATTGCTAACTATGTTGGAGTACTTCGATCATGTTTCTCTACTTTTCTAGAAAAACTTTCTTTTGGAGCATTATATCAGAGGTTTAATGGAGGTAGCTAAGTTCCAGTGATAACAGAGGCAACATACTAAAGCATTAAAGTTAAGTATTGGGCAAAAACGCAAAATATCTAGGTTTTCTTGGATTTTGAAAAGGCATAAAGTGTGTGATGTTGTTATTTGTAGCTTGCTTACATTTTTTGCCATTGCGGATTTATCGGGTGAGTGTCTAGCCATTTCATTAACAGACAAGCAATTTCATCGTATCTTTTCTTTGTCCGTTGAAAATCAACAGCAGCATTCTGCATGCTAGCATCTTGATCATGTTTCTTTTTCATGAATGCATTTGCTTAAGCTACAATTTACTTTAAAGCTTGGTTGGATGCTAAGATTCTCATGGCCTGTTTTCTTTATCTTGGTTTACCATGGTGGTTCTTCATTTCAAGGTTGGAGGTCCAGAAGTACTATAAAGTTTGAGCATTAGACACGTCGAAGTATTTTGGAGATCCATCAAGTCTTCAAGGTTTAGCTTGGAGATTTCTCTACCTTGAAGATCTCTCTATCTTGGAGATCCATCAAGTCTTCGAGGTTAAGGTTGATAAAGGGTCCTAGGGGTAGCTTTGTTGAAGGAAGTCGTCATTAAGTTGCATGCGACATTGTAGTTGTGCCTACTCTACTCATATGTGTAGATTGTCTGTTTGTAGTGACTAATGAGTTATATTTACAATTTGTGCTTGGATTCGTTCTTACATTATGTATTTACACAGAGTTGCTTTATTATCTTGAGCTTTTGGATGCACTGGATGCAACAGTTTCACCTATGTATTGCAATCCAAAGGATTGTGCATAGCTACAGGGCTATTTTAAACCTTATATTAGGTACGAACGAGTTTACATTTGATGATGTGTTGTTTTGCAAGAACATAGTCTAGAATGGTAAGGACCTGATCGGGTGCTATGATTCCAGTACTTGGCAAATAACAATATGCTTGGAAACTATTATTCTAGATTTTATTCATTGCTTGCAAAGAAAAAATTGGCGACTATAGGCTGATCTATTTGTTGTCATCAATAAACTGCCCACACCATCGTAATAGGTTTATGTAGCTAAAGATTATTTGTTCTCTTGGCTTATATAATTCCTTGCGCTTTAGATTTTGTCGTAGTTGTGCCTTATCAAGGTTCTAACCAAGGGGTTTTCTTTTTCTTGGCCATTATGGTCGTCTAAATGCAAGTTATGAGGTTTTCTTGGCTGCTATTCGAAAAAATAAATGCAAGGAGTACATTCTAAATCATAAGATGCTTTGTGAAGATACAATCGTTTATCCATCCTCTTCATCTTTGCTATATCAAAGCAACGTCTTCTATGGCACAAATGTCAATGTTTTTGTAGTGTATTACCTATTTAGAAAATGTATGGATTGCAAGGACTCATATTTTTGTAAAATGTCTCATATTTTTGTAAAATATATGCATTGCAAGGAAGCTATATTATATCTTTGTTTGCTTCATCATATATCGTCTATAGTAGAGGTATTGAAGGAGGCACTTATTGGCTAATATGCATATGTTCATGAAAAGATAGCGTTGATGTTTCAAATCTTTTCTATTACTAAGTCATTGCCATAGTTATATGTGAAAACTCAATACATCTTTTGTGAGCAATTGGCCATGATGAACCACTACATAATCAAACTAAAAAGACTAATGAACCAATATATGTGAGGAAGATGCCATTATATTATTAGAGAAGACCGTTGGAAGTCATTACATTCCAACAATGCTCCCATAAAATGCTTCTATGTTTGGTGCAACTTTGCACTTTCAATAGAAGCAACCCCTATAGCTACATTCGTATGATTGACATTCCTAAGCTATTGCCACCTTGGACTTGCTTTGCATTTCTCTCGATTACATAACCTACAAATCCATTTATAAACGCATGCGAATTCTATTTTCCTACTTACATGATGTGTTTGTAAGCTTTTAAATTCTCAATTGTGTAACATCTTTTATTTTTTTAACTAAAAGAATGACAATATTCATTCCTCCAAATATAGCATTGTGTGGATGCCTACGACTTCATAGACACCTACAATAAAACTGTATTTATGCCCGGCAACGCCGGGCACCCGTTACTAGTATATAACTATGTTTCATTTTTTCTTTTTCCTTTTTTTCGTGGTTCTGCACCGCAATCCAAAGGCATCTTTCCAAGACACATGTGTGGCCAAATTTTAAGGGCAAACGTCCTTTGCATTGTTCTGTCCTTTCACGATTTGCGGACCTGCACCTGGAGCCATCTTCGCTTGAAGCCTCTGATCCTATCGCCGTCTGTTTATTGTTGTTTCCTGGCTTACCTTCAGCTGGTTCTAGCTTCTGAAAACCTTTCACCGCCATGCCATAGCCATAGCCATCTTTCGAGAAAAAATACAGTTGTTTTGTTTTGTGTTGTGGAAAAAAGAAAGCAGCCAGAAAATGTGTACTTCGGCACATGCTCTGATTTGCCATGGGGGGGTGCCCGCATTCCGTGCATTTGCCCAGCTTCCGCCATAACTTTGGTATTAGTTTCGCTCACAGCAGCCCTAGAATTGTGCACCCATATCACCTGCAAGTCTGCATCAGCAAAAATGAACTGAAAAATGGATGCACGCTAGATGGGCAGGAGGTGAGCGTGTCTAGACAACAGATCGGCGATCTTTGAAGGCTTGCCCTTGAATTTTTTTCTTTGAATAGCGCAAGTTTCATGCTTTCTAGAAACATTGTTTTTGTTTCTGTTTTGATCAAAAAAGCCAAGTCTCCGGTGTGTGCGAACTGTAAGTGCACGATTTGTGGGCATCTCCCTCCCCCTCCCAGCTGACAGAGCTATTTGGGGTCATGTAAACCTCTATCTGTAAAAATTCTGGCAGAGTTTTTTAGGGTCGTGTACTCCGGCACATCTGCCGTGGAAAACTCAGGCAGAGGTATTTGCAGGAAGGTGTGATGCAGAAGGAATCTATGAGTCATATATTTGGAAGCTTAAGATGGCGAATTTGAGTAGGTTTCATTTGACAAGGTTCTTTGTTGTGGCAATGGAACAGATGACATTTAGGGCATGATTCAAAGCTTTAGAGCCTATGATTTGAACCCAGAATAAACCAGTTTGTAATTCTCCCTTTTGATCTTCTAACCCAGTTTGTAATTTTCTATTTCTTCTCCCTTTTGATCTTCTGGAATACTTGCATAGTGATCGACAGACTCTAAATCACCTATTATCTTGATCTTCTGGATCGCCCTCGGAGTGATTTAGAAGCTCTGATCCAAGCTTCAAATTAGATAACACAACCATTGCTTCATGAAATAGCTATTGCAAACAAATTTTGTTGCCATTGTGCATTAACACCATCTCGTATCCCCTAGGCTAATTTTCAACTAACCTTTCACCATGGTCTGATTCCAAAGCTACGGTGGCCCCTTTTTCCAAACTATTACTTCCAAATATAAAAGCAAGCAGATTGATTTGTGATATAATAAGGTTAATCATCAAGCAATGTATAATGTATAGAACATAACAAAGTTATATAATAGTTAGTGAAAGAAAAATATTTATTTGGTTCAAATAAAGAACCAAACTAGAAGTAAATGTGCATGCTGAATTGTGCATTGTGAATTGCCATTTATAAATAAATGGCCATGCCCGCATGATGTGAAATCAAGTCTGTTTTCAGCTTCAAATCAAATTTGTTTTTCAACTTTAACGTCACCTGAACACATTTATTTCACAAAAACGCTAGGACAAGGGCATGCGCTGCACCATAGGTTTTTAACAACCAAATCTTGCTCTCTATTATTTCTGCTTCTTATTAACAATACAAATACTATATGGACACCTGCAATCATATCTTTCCCTAAAAACAACATGAGTTATATAATGGTGGCATTGCCCATCTCTTGTCGAGAACTCTAAAACACAAGGGCAAGCTTCATTTTAAAGTCATAGCATTCAAATAGCTTCGTTTAAGGTAATACAGCAATAAAGAACATTATAAAATAGGAAGTATGCACATGCCAAACTCTTCAACAATAATAGGAAGTATCCATGTGGACTCCCAAGAAACCATGTCCAGCGAGACATCAAATAGAAATCTACAAATCCAAATCAATGGTACCCATCTACCTTATGAGCATGAGAACTTGAGACAACAACGTGGTTTCAGATCCAGTATGTTCGATTTTTTCAAGAATGTTTTTTGTTTTGCGCGTTTTAAACTGACACAAATCCATTATTGAACAAGGTCTGGAACTTATGATAAATCCAATTTCGAAGGGTTGGAACAAGTGAAATGTTTGCGGCAACCTTGGCCCCCGCGATAAATTTCTTATAAAGATTATTGATGGTTAATGTAGCAATGCCACATATATATAAAGATCCACTATTCGTTCTTCAAAGAAAAAAAAATACATACATATATAAATCCACTAGTTTAGAACAAATAAAGACCATTAACAACACAACACATGAGACAACATGCTCATTTATTGTGCAAATCATACACACAGAGTCATATTGGTGAACCACCTGACCATATGCTTGACTATATGCAATGAGAGATGACTTCAATTGTGATGGACAACCAATGACTAGTTGGCAATCAATAAACCATGGGTCTCTTATGCAGTAGGCAGGCAACTGATTGTCCTTTGGAGCTAGACAGTGTCACGAGGAAGGTCAAGTTGTCTGGCGATGATGACTGGTGGAAGATCAGGTGCTTGAAAACACGTTTAGTCGACGCTGATAAGGTCATTAAGGTCGGTGGACATGCGAGAGACACGATGTGAGTCATCAATTCTACAGACTCAAATTCTCTATTTGGTGGCTAGATGATACAGTGAAGGTCAGTGGAGGATGAAGGTCAGTGGAGGATGGCTTGACAAAGTAATTAGGTCTACTTGAGGAAGTGGGCCAAAATATATATATATGGGGTAAAGAAATGGCCACCCAAAACAAATACACAAACCTTGTACGCGGCTTACATTAAATCCTACCTACCAACCCCGGCCACGTGGCATCCATCTAAAGCCCGTCATTCTCATCAGTGGCAAGACGAAATATGACGGGCACCCTTCACCCGTCAGATCGCAGACTGACCGCAAAGCTATGCTGATATATAGCACCTGAATTCCGGCGTCCATAATAGAAACAAGCCTAACAAACTCGGTCTCCCTTTTGTCTTTATGCGGAAATCGTATTATATCTAGGATTCAGATTCAAAAACAGGGCAGAAATCAGAAAAAAAAAAATATACGACAAACAGGAAAAAAAATTGTGACCCAAAAGCCTGCTGAACATGTTTAGATTCCATAGATCAGGTCGCTTGATTCGGACTGATCTGTAAAATGCGAGCTTCGGATTAAGAGCGGGATTCTTCCATAGGCAGGAATAAGTAGAATGGCCCACAGAAATTGCAAGGAAGCAAACCAACTAGGAAGAGCTTTTTTGGGGCTAGGCTGTTTCCATTTGTTTGTTTTTCTGGTTTCCCTGCCAGATCTCTGAACACCCACCAGTGTATGCTGCTTAAAACCAGTTGCTCTGTCAATTTTTTTTAACATTTTACAAGTTTGTAGGGGACCCATATCAATCTACAAGCCTTTGCCGGACTCCAAAGCATCTGTGGAGAGAGCATCTCTGATTAGACCCACAAAACAGTGTTCAACTATGCTTAATCAATTCAGATTTCCGGCAGTCTGGCCCTGCACACTTTTGTTTGGCCTTCACGCCTCTGCACTGGGTAGTTTTAGGCTGTCAGACTTTGGCTTTCTTTTTTCTTTTCCCTTTGAGCTCTTCGAGGAAGAGGCGGGTGTGGAGCAATTCTTAGATCGCTTGTGAAAAAACCCACCTCCTTGTTCCGGCTAAGAAGCTGGGCAAAGGGGATTTGCTGTTTTGGGCAGAAGAGGGCGGTTTTGGTCTGCCCTGTAATGTCTTCCACTTCGCCATGGTCTACATTCAACGAAATAGGAGGGATCCCTTCTGTGCCTTGAATCGGTCACATATTTGCACATGGGCGGTCCCAGTTCGAGCTCTAATTCCGGCGCCGCTTTGGACGTGTGCAAGGCCGCAAATTGGCACTGCCGATTTTGCCATTTCCTATCTCTTCCTCTTACTCTTCCTGCTTCTCCGGCCTGTGTCGGATTTGAGAAATGCACTTGGGTTGTTTCTTCACAGGCTTCTTCTACCTTTTTACATCCATGAGCAATTTGGACACGCCGGATTTGCTATAGCTGCTGCATCTTCAACATGGAAACTGTAAGTAATACGTTCCTTAATCTTCTTCCCTTCTGAAGCTAAAATGAAGAACAGGAACGCTTATATCGCAGGAGGATAGACCGTAAACCATAGACCACTTTCTTCCTCTGCGAAAATAGATGATAAGCTCAACTGGGTAGAAAATTTGTCGAGTTTTAACAGAAAAATAGTCAGATCTTTGCTTCAAATATGGGCAGCCAGGTGAGTACTATAAAGGCTGCCGCAAATAAGCTCACTACAGAGGCTAAGAAGAGGGGCAATAGATCAGAGAAGAATAGAATTGGAATTCTGGCCTTTGAGGTTGCAAATGTGATGTCTAAATCTATGCAGCTGTGGCAGTCCCTTAATGATCAGGAGGTGATTCGTCTTCGGACCGAAGTTATCAAGGCCGAAGGTGTCCTTAACCTTGTTTCTGATAGTGAGGCTGTGCTTCTTAACCTTGCTTGCAGAGAAAAGCTTCAGGAACTTACTTCCCTAGCTGCTGCTGTTGCAAGACTTGGGAAAAAATGTCAGGATGCTGCTTTGCAGGGATTTGAGCATGTCTTTAATGATGTCTTGAAACAGAATATTGATGCCAGTGTTCTTGAGTACACTCCAAAGGAAATGGAGACCAAAATTAAAAAAATGGAGAGATATGTTGGTTCTACTTCAAATCTGTACCAAGAACTTGAAATTCTAGCTGATTTAGAACAGGCAGTACGCAGGATTTTGGAAGATCAAGAATCTGAACAACAAGAGACACTAAATGCATTAGAACAGAAGATTGCATGGCAGAGGCAGGAGATCAAATACTTGAGAGATATATCGTTATGGAATAGAACCTATGACAAAATTGTGACATTTCTTGCACGGACAGTATGCACAATTCATGGTAGGATTGTGTGTGTGTTTGGATCCCCAATGGTGGATTCTGCTCGATTTTATTCATCACAGCAAAATGGTGACAGCAATCGTTCTTTTTTCTTAGATCTTCCATTTGCAAGCAGCTCTCATTCATTTTCTGCCCAGGAATTGTCAAATGGCAGTAGTTTCAAGGCCCCATTTGCAGCAGAGGGCAGTTCTGCTATAACTGAAATGGCTGTAAGATCTTCACATGCAGCTCCTGGAATCAGCAGTATGTCCATGGGGCAATTAAGTTCAGAAGAACGCCAATTGGCGCGCTCTAGCTTGAGCTCTGGTCCACATATTGCTCGGAGTAGGAGTTCCAAGACTCGTCTGTCCTCAGACTTTGAACACATATCTAGACACATGAGAAGCTTGTCCACTTCTTCATCTAGTACAATGTATAATGGCCATTCTTGTGAAAGAGCACAGATGGGCCAACCCTGTGATTGCAGGAACTCTTCACTAGGAAGTGCTAATGCAGACTTATATCAGAGACGACTATGTAATGGCCATGCTAATGGGCATTTGAACAGTCTACTTTTTGACCCCAAAAGCAATAGACAGCCTGCACCAGCCTCAACTCTCGGCGGAGCTGCTCTTGCACTCCATTATTCCAATGTCATAATCTTAATTGAAAAGATGGTTAGGTATCCACAATTGATTGGTCAAGATGCCCGGGATGATTTATACCGCATGTTACCACAAAATATAAGGACAGTTTTGAGGGCACGGTTAAAGGGTCTCACTAAAGATAAATCTGCACTTGATCCAGCATTGGCATTTGAATGGCGAGCAGCTTTGGATCGAATACTAGGCTGGCTAGCACCACTTGCCCACAACATGATCCGCTGGCAATCTGAGCACAACTTTGAACAGCAAGTCATTTCTCGGACCAATGTGCTACTGTTGCAGACCCTATATTTTGCAGATCAGGTTAAGGCTGAAGCAGCGATTACAGATCTTCTTGTTGGCTTGAATTACCTTTGTTTACATGAGAAAGAGAACAAAGTCAGTGTATTACTAGAATATGAAATCAAAGATTTAGAAGAATACCTTGAAAGTTAATTCTGAAGTTATTCTTCCGTACAGGAATTCTTTTCCGAGGAGAGTTACCCTTATATGTTGTTCCTGTTTGTAAATGCACAGATGAGTCAGGGATGCAATCTATCAAAAGCTCTTGTACAAAGCCTCTTGCACTGTCTAGCAGCAGGTGTAGCATACCAAGCAGATTTTGGGACAGACAGAAAAGCAAGGGAATGGATTCTTTCATAGCTGTAAAGAAACACGAATATAAACACATTCAACTTGTATTTTAATTTCTCTTTTCTCTTTTCTATTACTGAAGATTTGATATCACCTGGAAACACGCCTAAAATTGTGTTGTATTGAACCTGAGAATGATAGTCTCCTATCACACCGGCATTGTTGCGCTTTGACATACCATTTACTACTCTATGTTTATTAATGGGTGATCAGTGATTGTGGAAATAAATGACAATTATTATCACAAAAATTAAAGCTCGTACATTACATAACTACCAATCTTCTATATTTATATTCCATACATGGTTTGAAAACACATTGGTTTTTTAGCACACAAACATTTAAGGATTGTAAAATGCCCATGGCAAGAAGGAAAACGAAAATATATGATGAGAGCTATGTTTTTAGTGGACTCTGTGCAAGGTAGCTTCAAGGTGCACAATTAGGACCTGGCTGGCAGCCGTTGAAATAAGCCAAATTGACAATGCGTTTCATTCACTAGTCTAACTAATCTAAAAACTTACATCTTGGCCTCTGGGACACAAACTTTCGAGGTGGATGGAGTTGACCATTTATTTTCTTCAGAAATTTAACTCTTCTTACCAGAAATACAGTGCATTCTGCCTGGAGACACTCCCGGGAACAATTCCACAATTAGTGTTGTGAGGAGTCATATATGAACCCAAAAACTACTAACCTTTGGCCCTGAGAAGCTCAACTAACGCTCTATGCTCTACTAAGGAAGCCCACCAAACTGACGCACACTGGCCTACTCTAGACCAGACAACACAGAAACAAACAAACACAGAACAATTAGTACTAGTATAAGTGGTCTAGATGGTGGTAATTAACCACACCAAAATACTTTTATCAAGTTAAACGAAACCAAAGGATATTAACCATGCATGTCTTGGTTCAGGAAGAGTCTATTTGGAAGTGTAATGTGGTTCACGAATTCGAGTAGTAACCATAATGACCGGCCCAATAGCAGGTTCTGCAGCTGGCACTGTCGATACAGATGGAGCAATTGAACATGTCTTGGTTTGGAAATGGATACTTGAAAGTACAGTGGCTGTTGGATCCATATCCGCCATACAATGCTGCAAGTCCAACATAGATTGCAAAGATGGCCATCAGGTCCAACATACATAACAAAGATGGACATCTCTAAAAATCCAATGTTCGGGTGTGCTATTCCGAAGCTTGTGCTTTTCATCACATCCAATTTCTGCTTGCACATAGTTATGATAAAAATGCAACCTGCATCTAAAGAAGTGAGTCCATCGGGAAAGAGTGTCTAACCTTCCTCCAAAATAATGATCTTTGTTTATGGATCTTTATGGCATCTAACCATTTGGATCCAGCTCAGCCCTCTGTACTAGTGCACCTTTGTGTGTGTCTTAGAAATTGGAAACTTCAAGTAATCTGGCCATTGCATGCCCTGCTGTTGAACAAGAACGATGTTTGCCAACCATCTATTAAACAACGGATTGTCAGAACTCATCTTTAATCTAAAGTAGTGGTGGTGGTGGTGGTGGTGTCCAACAAACACCCCTAGGCCATGGGACAATT
Organism: Isoetes engelmannii; assembly: GCA_011763485.2. Classification (NCBI taxonomy): domain Eukaryota; kingdom Viridiplantae; phylum Streptophyta; class Lycopodiopsida; order Isoetales; family Isoetaceae; genus Isoetes; species Isoetes engelmannii. The sequence goes on from JAANSK020127124.1 coordinate 10,534, forward strand.
CTTACAGTTTTACATCTATTTCCATTAACACTCCCAAGGATTTGTACGCCTCTTTATGCATATGGAAACACCTTGCCTTTCTAATAAAATGCAAAGGTTTCTATGCACCAGAAGTTCTATAAAAGTATATCCTGCCAGCAATGACTGAAACCAGCAACGTTATATTTTGCATATAGAATCATCTCATGTTTCCAGAAAGAGATGCAATAACCTGATCAGCTAGCCCCCTGCTGTTACAATGAAGTTTACAAGCACCAAGATAGGCCATCTGTATGACGGTGCTTGTTTGAAATGGAACTAAGTCAAAGAACTGGTTTGTCTCGTCAAGCCAACCCCCTCGACCAAGAAGATCAATCATACAGGAGTAATGCTGCTCAGTCAATGTTACTTTGTATTCCTGGCTCATCATGAAATAGTGACATCCTTCATTCACAAGCCCATCATGGCTGCATGACATAATAACCAGAATAAGGGTTACACTATCTGGCAATACACCTTCAGCATGCATCTTCTTAAATAATTTGACGGCCTCTATGCCGTTTCCATAATGAGCTTGTCCACTAATCATTGTATTCCAGGACACCAAATTGTGAATGGGCATATTCACGAAAACAGTACATGCATCTTGTATGCATCCACATTTAGCATACAGATCCACCAGTGCATTTCCCATTGCAATGTCAAACATGCTCCCCGTCTGTATTATGCAATCATGAATATGCCTTCCATCATCCAGTGCTGCAATATCAGTAGAGACAGAAAGGGCATCAACAAAGGTAATATTATCTGGCTTAATGCCTTCTTTTTCCATTTGCCAAAACAGTTTAACGACATAACCATGCTGAACACATACTCCCACCATAGCTGTCCAGGAAACAACATTTCGTATAAGCATTCTATCAAAGACTTCACAGGCATGAAGTAAGCTGCCATACTTGATGTACATATCAATAATTGTATTACCCACAAAAACATCCAACTCTAATCCGGCTTTTACTGCGTGAGAATGCAGGTTCTTGCCCTGAGGAAAGCATGTGCAACCACTTAGGGCACTGACGAAGGTAACTTCATTTGCCATGACACCACTAGATTGCATCTTGGAAAATAAATTAAACATTTCCCCATCTTCATGCTCTGCATATCCTGTAATCATAGCATTCCATGAAACTATATCCTGCTCGAACATCCTATTAAATAACTTTTGGGCTTCTTGCAAGGTCTGGGATCTAACATACATATCAATAAGTGCATTATTTACAAAGATATCAGACTGATACCCAAGAATAATAGTAAAAGCATGGAAATATTTTCCATGCTCCAGTGATTCTGAAATGGCACATGCCTTTAAAATGCTGACAAATGTGAAACTGTCTGGTTTCTTAAATACTGTTTGCATCACATAAAAGAGATTGAAAGCCATCTTACCTTCTTTATGATTGCTACATCCTGCAATCATCACATTCCAGGATATCAGATCCCAGACAGGCATCCTGTAAAAAACCTTCCATGCCTCTCCCAAACTTCCAGATTTATTATACATATCAATAAGGGAGTTCTGTATGGATTTATTCATACCCAATTCAATCTTCAAAACATATCCATGAAACTGCTTCGCCTTCGCCATGCTACCCAAGATCGCACAAGCATTGATGATACTCATGACCAATACTTCATCTGGCTTCATGCTGTTCTGCAACATTTGCAGGAAAAGGGCAATTGCCTCTTCTGCATTCTCATGAAGGATGTATCCAGTAATCATTGAGCTCCATAAGATCACATCTTTTATAAGCACCCCATTAAACACTTTACAAGCATCCCCTATGCTGCCACAATTTGCGTACATATTGATTAGGGAACTCTTAACAAAAGCATCCGAATCACAACTAGCCCTTATAATTTCTGCATGCACGTGTTTCCCTATCTCCAGTAGCTTTGCACTTTTACATGCTAAAAGGACACAGGAAAATGTCACCTTGTCCGGATTAACTCCTTCCTGTTTCATAATTTGGAAAAGCAGAAGCCCTCTTTCTTCATGCCCAGACTTGTTAAAACCTCCTATCATCGTAGTCCATGTAAATGAATCTTTTTCCGATAAAGTAACAAAGAGTTTCCATGCATCATTAACACTCTGATTTCTAATATACATGTTCAGAAGAGCGTTCCAACAAAAATTGCTTGAATTAATGAGGTTTGAATTTTGACTCATGTGGCCATGTATATACTTTCCCTGCGCCAAGCTTGCATCTTTGATGGATGATTGCAATGTGGATAGGGAAATTCTGGAACTGCGAAATTTGCCATTGCTAACCTCAAAATGCCCAAAAGAGATCACTGTGCCTTTGTTTAACTCCATAGTAATGGTATAAGAACGCCAACGAGCTCATTATTCAGGAATGTGACTATGGTGTAAAGCTTGCCAATTAGCATGGAACTTGAATTCACGACAGCATATCAGCAAATGCATGCGATATTCCGGTTCTATATAAGTAAAATTTGCAATTGGGATAGAAGATTGATCAGCAAGGCATCTCGGCTGAAGATCCCAAAAAAAAAACCCACTATCGGCCTATCAAGGGAAAGGGTCCCTTCGGTCGGGCAAACCAAAAAAGTTGGATACGGGCAGAATAGAATAAAATAGAACAAAAACCAATGGTTTTTGGGAAATTAGTTTCTAAAAAAGCTTTTTTTAAAAGTTAGTGTCCTTCTAGCATTTAAGTTAGGGATAATGTTAGGGTGTAGTCCATTACGCGGGGTAAGGCTTGGAGTTTCATTTGCATTTTTGGAGTTCCGCTTGCATTTTTTAGGCTGTTGCATTTTTGGAGATTCGGTTCAAGCTATTTTTGGAGATCCGTTGGCAAAAATCAGTTTGGAAGGCGAAACCGTTGGCAAAAATTTGATAGGAAGGCAAAAATCTCTCGACAGGTTAAGTTCTTGTGCAAAAATCCGTGATCCGTTGGCAAAAATCTGATAGGAAGGCAAAAATCAGTCGACAGGTCAAGTTCTTATGCAAAAATCCGTGGCATGTAATCTTCTTGTCGCCATTGAAGACTTCTTTACTGATTTTTTCACCTTTCCCTTGCAGATTCATCGGCTGGAGTGGTAGCAGGTAAGTGTCTTGTGCTAAATTTTTGGCAGGTAATTTCTTTACTGATTTTTTCACAATTTCTTTGCAGATTCTTCGGCTGGAGTGCTGGCAGGTAAATTTCTTGTGGAAGATCTCAATATCTAGCGACTTCTTGTAAGTTTTCTTGTAATCTGACTTCTTGTTGCTAGTTTTTTCCACGATTTTCTTACTTGTCTTTTCTTGTAATCTTATAATCTTTTCTTGTATTGCTACTGATTCTTGCTTGTCTTTTCTTGTAATCTTGTGATCTTTTCTTGTAATCTTGTCTTTTCTTGTAATCTTATAGTCTTTTCTTGTAATCTTGTCTTTTGTTGCTGATGCAGATCAGTTTGTACCCTGTACCCTGCAAAAAATTGTGCTTGAAACTTTGGAAAGGCTTTACCCTGTGGTGATGGCTAAATACCTTGCTTATAGAGCCGTTTTATTTTGCTTTGTGAACATTATGGTTGATAATATTCTGGTCTTTGTTTGGCCTGTAAAGATGGATGCTTCTATAGATCAGATGGATGCTTCTGTAGATAATCAGATGGCTGGTCAGACGTGGCCATCCTTTGCCATCATTTCTGGTCTTGATGAGCAGAAAAATGAAGATGTTGATAATTTTTTGGATGGTTTTTCGTCTGATCAGATTGATCAATTTGCTGCTGAAGTAAAGGGCAGTGATTGGTATAATGTAGACCATGTGTATGAGGATAAGGATGAGTTTCTAGCGTTGGATGATGAACTCATGAAGGAATCTGAAACTAATGGTCGGGATAGGTCTATTGGGGTCTCTATTTGGGCCAAGAAACGCTTTGATAATTGGAGGAAGGCGTTTGGTCTTGATACTAGTGTGCCGATTGAAGATATTCCATTGAAGGAATTAAATGATATACTGGTCAAATTCATACTTCAAGTGAAAAAGAAGAATGGTGATCTCTATCCTGCTGGCAGGTAAGTTTATGGATTTCTTGTAATTTATTTTATGCATTTCTGTAATTTTTCGACTTCTTGTAATTTCTATGTTTGTGTTGCAGCCTTAGTGTTTTATACATGGCCATTGGAAGAATGGTGAGGAAAAATCAAGAAAAAAGGATAGGAGAGACAGGAAATCAGGAAGTCAGGTTCAACATTATTACCAATGAGATTTTTACTAAAGCTACGTATGCTTTTGTATTAGCTGCTAGGAGGTCTAGGGTCCAAGGCGTTGGTAGTAAGAGTGTTAGGGCACCCTCTATCAGTTTCAATTTGGAAAAAGACTTGCTAGCAGATGTTGATCATCAAATGACATTTAATCGGGGTTGTCAGAAGCGTCTATGTTTTTATCTTTGTTCAAGGTTTGGGATTAGGGCAGCAACAAAACTTATATATCTTTCTATTGGCAGCGATGAATGTGGTGAGTTTATAGAATACAGTGAGAGGGAGAGTAAGAACTATCAGGTTACTGCAACAAGATATGATAACAGTCACTTTAGGGAGCCTGTTCGCACGCATGAAGCAGATTTTATCTTGACTTTTAAGCAATATGTTAGGCATATGCCTGTCAAAGATAATGATGAATCTAGGAACTTGTTTTTTACTTCTATTAACAAGCCTGCTGGAAATGTAAGTAGCCTGATATTCTCTTTTATTTATTGCTTAGTTTTAGATTCAAAGTTTAGTACTAATTGTTCATTTTCAGGTTTGGTATTCGCACCACAAAGTTGGACTCAAATAAATCTGGACGTGTTGCAACTGTTACACGATTGGCGATGGCAGGTGTTCTTGCTGAGGTTGGCATGAGAATCACGGGGCGTCGATCACTTGAAGCATATGAAAAGTAAGTTATTATAATTCTTGTGATAATTTCTTTGTTTCTTGTGATAATTTCTTGTCATATTTCTTGAAAAAAAGGATCGCTGCATACCATGCAATGAACCCTTCCACACCTTGCGCAGGTGGGAAGCCTATTGTTCAAT
>JAANSK020127235.1:0-15594 GCA_011763485.2 Isoetes engelmannii
GCCTGAACTGTTCGGCAGATTCCCACGCGTTACGCACCCGTTCGCCACTTTGTTTCCAACTGAGAAAGGCATGAAACGAATCCAGTACTTCCTAATTTGCCTCGGATAGAGCAACTTGAGATGGCAGGTGAATTCAGTAATGCTCAGTTTTTGAAGATACATACAGACATATAAACAATCAAATTGAAAGCTTCTATCAAAAGACTCTGGCCTGACTTCTTATGCATCGAGCCTTCCAGGTTCCTAACTCCACACATTACTTTTGTATATCAAAGGCACCTTCATTAAAGGATTGGAACATGGCTCCCAGAATAATTCATGATTCTGACTATGCAGCTTCTTATGTCCTTCCCATATGCCAAGTCAGTCAGCCGCTAGGCAGCGTCATTCTTAGGTGGCTGACACCACATCAGGAACCAAGGATAAATCCCCAGGCCAAGGTTTGGGCATGTGCAGCCAAGATGGGCATGGGTCTAGATGGACATCAATTACAAATCATGCCGCCGAAATCGGTATTTTAACTCCTCATCACCCTCTTTAGTGAGTCCTCTGTGCAATGAGAAGATCAGGGTCGAAATAGATTTTCCTGATTTTGAGGCTTTCATCTAGTATGGGCAAGCTGATATGCAAATGGCGAACTCCTGGACTCTGGATCTGCAATCCTACCTCTCCATAACAGAGCAGCTGGCAAATATCTTCACTAGCCATATTTATGCAATTCAAGAAAAAAGAGGTCTAACAGCAGGATCGATATTATCCAATATGGCTCAAAGGTATGGCATTGGAAGTGCCACATCAGCAAAGTTGCTATCTATCTATTATCTTTCTGTTAGGATATATGGCAACAAGAACCATCTCATGTATTCCGGATCAGATCCTTGTTCTGATTGCTTCTCTGCTTTTATTTGATTAGTCCGATGTGGTTACCCTCTTTGTCACAAGAATTGATAGAAAATGCAATAAATGCTGTCAACTTTGACAGGAAGTTCTGTATATCTACAAATGCTTAAAAATATCCCAGAAGCAAGTCGAATTCTTCAGAGGATGAACATGGCAGAATATCAAACGATTTAGAAGCTTTTAGAATTCAGAGTGGTATATTGTGCAACCCACACGATGCAAAAATTAGTGCCAGTGCCAAATTACTGCCTAAAGTCAAGGAATAAGTAAGCTGACGCTATACATTTGTGGAACCTCATGCACATAATTAGTGCCAAATTTATTGTCTAGAATTGCTGCCTTGAAGTAATTTTCAAGCATTGCTGCTGATTCTTGCACAAAGCGTTTTAAGATCTGCTTTGGTGAACACTCAATACAGTAAGGAAAAAACATGAACTCGTTCAAGTACAACCCAGATCCAATGGCAAGTTTGGCATAAACAATGCCAAAGTGACAAGGGACTTGCTTTATGAATCCTCATGCTGGAGCCCTGGTCTCATTTGATGTTTTACTAGTTCTATGGCATTGAAGACTTCTTGTCTTTAATTGATGATTGTACAAGGTATATAGGGCGTTCCCCTTTGAAGTAAGAATCTGGAGCATTTGAAACTTAAAGAGCCCAGCAGTTTCAGGCTCCAAGTAAAAGCATGGAAAACCGATCATGGATCAAATCAATTTTCAGAGTATTTAGCCAAGCAGGGATTCAAACACAGCTAGCAGTCAGAATGGGGTAGTTTGGAATAGATATTGGTACAAGAAGATCCATCAGTTCTTCTTGTCATAAAAAGTGTAGCTGACTTATGTTATTTTTTGTTTTATGATGACGGGAAGCCATCAACCACATTGAAGATGCCAAGTCAACCCGTCAAGACTTACATAAGTCATAGAATCTCAATTATTTAAAAAACTAGAGGTATACCTGTTCAGTATGTGGAAGATATTTCCCATTGAATGTAACAACAACACGATCTTCTCCAGCTTTCCCTTTTGCTTTATCGATAGTACAATAAAATCCAATAGCTGACATTCTGCAACATTAACATATGAATACAAGAGTACGGTACAAAGGTACTATACCATGCAGCATGCAAGAAAGGTAATTGGCATATGACCAAGACATTATTCAATATACAGGGTAGAAGAAATAATTCAGCCAATAGGTTTACAGGAAGATGGCCTAGTGACAGTACAACATGCAGCGGTGAATTATCAATGCTCCGTCATGCAGGTAATGATAACCGAACAATATTGTCTTACATGCCATCTCCAAACTCCTCGTTGATTATTGCCTTGAAGGTTTCACCATAATGCATCACTGCTTCATTAAACCTGGTCCACAACAGGAAAATTTACATCTAAATCAGCTATGTGCTTTGATAGATTAGGCATTGAAAATGTAGGTCGAAATAAGCAGTACCTATAAACGGTGGGATCCTGCAAAAGCGATGGGTCGTAGGAACGGCGTGGAGGTTCCATCATCGCCAGCAGGAGGTCGTGCGTAAGTGCAGGAACAGCAGTTCGAAGTGCCTCAGCAGTGGAAGACTGAAGTTGAGCCTGTCGATGGAAGAGCTGTCCCACGTAAGCGTTTGTAAGGCCAGTCTCAACACCAATCTGAGAGAACGTTTTGCCGCTCTGGGCCTTGGCTTGGAGGAGGCGAGCCACAAGCTCTGATTTCTGAGATGTGGAAGCCATAGGAGAATTTGTTGGAACCTGCGAATTTTGCTCGCAATTTATGATGGCAGATCTTTACAAAAAGTTGGCTAATGTTGTGGTAAAGTTGGAGTTGGCTACTCTAGTAGCAAATTAGCAAATTAGGGATTCGCTTGTCGGAATTGACACTTGCGATGGTGTTCATGCCAGCAATTTGACTACTGCCAAAATTTGTGTCAGGTGTGGAAATCTGGTTGCATATCAATTTGGTCAAGGGCAGGATTTTACTTTGCCATTCAATTCGAATGGCAAATCCTATGCCCTCGAGATTTATAGCTGAGATCAAATCTTGGCCGTTGGTTGAAGTGGTGTTACCCACCACTAACACTTTGAGAGGGCTGAGGATAAAGTTACCCTGGTTTGGGTTGATCCTGCCTCCGGGATCAACAAAAAAAAATCCCCTCCTCCGGTATCCCGACGTGGGATCCTGTCCTCCGGGATCACACAGTTAACTGCACAGTTAATGGCTTACTACGCAGTTTCCCCTTTTTTTTTGCTGGATTGGGGCAGATCCATAGCAGCGGCGCTCGCCCTGCTTCCTCCTTGGGCTCTACCTGCGCCTCTGATCAAGGGCATTCCGACCATCCTCAAACCGATCCCATGCGATTCCGTGGAGAATCGAGAGAGAAAAATCCATCCAAAAAACTGACCGATTTTCCCTATTAAGGGTTCAGATTTTTGCACCGTTACTGCGCAGTAGGTGGGGATCTCGGAGGACGGGATCACACGGCCTGGGGATTCCGACCTCCGGTATCTCCCCTCTGGTATCACTGAAACCAGGGTAACATTATCATGATCCCTTTGAGAGCACATATAGACCTAGTTTGTTATGCCAAATGGCCATATAAGTTTGGTTTGGGAAAGTTTCACAAGTCCAAGGAAAATTTCTTACTCTTGCAACATAACCTGCTTGTGGCCATTTCCAACCTACAATTTCTTATAAAAATGAAGTTTACATGCATTTTTTCTACAAATAATAAATTAATCGAACATAATAGATGGTTTTTTTATAAATGTTGCATGGTTACATAACTGATCGAAATCAGAAATAAGAAAAATGCCCTCCTCCTCCCAAGGTGATCAAATCAGAAATAAAAAAAATGACCTCCTCCTCCTCCCAAGGTGATCTTGAAGACTTGCTTGAAGCGACTACAGAGAAGAGCTCATCCGCATGTTCCATCCGCAGCCTTAAGCTCAAAACCACAATGCATATTCAGATTAGCATAGATATGGCAAAATATCTGGCATAACCTAGATCATCAGCGATCAAACTTCAAATGTGACGGCAGACAAGAATTTCATATTGATCCTACTTCAAATCTGCACAGGGCGAGGGAGCAGAACGACTAAGGTGAGCAACTGAGTATGCGTAGGGCAAGGAGTAGAGCGGCTGTATCTACCCCTATTTCTTCAACTGCACAGCACAAGGACGCCGCTTCTGCTTCTCCATCGTTTCGTTCTTGCTTAACCTAATAAACTAAGACGTAAACCTAAAGGACAATAGTCTTGAAACTTAATTTAATAATAGAGTTGTCTCAGGGACCATTCCAGATCCATGGGCCCCATTTGGTCCCTCTGACCCCCTAACACATAAATCCATTTAATTCTCATAGTATTTATGCCAATTCTAAAATTCAATAGTGCCACATGGTTCACAACTACTAAATCTATCATCCTATGAATTTCGTTAGATTTAGGCAATGGTTTTGAAAGATACAATCATTTAAAAAAGTGCTATTTTGCCCTTTTTTGGCGTCGAATCCCCGCATCTGTTATAAAACTTCTCGCTTCCTTTTTTAATTGGCACAGAAGTTCCCCCAAATTCTCTCTATAACTAATTACCAATATATTTAGAAAGGCGCGAATGAAGCTGGTGGCTTCACTTTTATCCAACGGTGCAGAGGACTCCACATTGGCACCAATCAATGGTTGGAAGAGAAGCCCCAAAATAGTCGTTTCTTCCCCAAATCTGGCTTTGAGAAACAGAGCTTTACAGAAGAACAAACGCATCTTCGTTCAATTCTTTCTTTCTCAGACGATACTCCACCATTTGCCATGATTCTGGTCGCAATGGGATGCCAATGCAAGAGGCTACAGAGAGATGTTTTTTTAAGGGCTTAAAGTACCTGCGCTTGAATTCGGTGAAGAATGGACAAAAGATAGTACATGGAATTTGCGGCAGAAGCAACTCTTCCAGGGCAAATTTGTTCGTATGATTGCAAGAAGAAGTTATTTGAGGTGTTTTTCGAGGCAGATGGAGATAGAATGAAGCTAAATTAGCGCTAAATAGAGAGATTTTTAGTGACAGAAGCATCGAACCATGCAAACCATGAAAAACTTGAGAAGAAGATTGAATTCCTGCTGAAAGTCCCATTAAAAACAATGCTTGTGCAAAGAAGAAACAAGCTATCAAAGTTTTGGATGAAGATATGGATGAAGAAGGACCTGAGGAGGATGATATGTTGATTGGTTCACTCTTTACTCCAAAAGGTAGGACCATAGAATGGCCTTGTAGCAGTGCATCTTTTACTGAATTTGAGTTTAAAAAAGATGGGTTTGATGTAAATGATTAAAGATGTTTCTTGCATTCTGAAGAGAGACAATTTCTCTCCTACTGAACATGCTTTATTTCATACCCAAGCTCCAGCACCTGTAAACTAAACCCCTATTGTTCAGGACGTACATAATGAAATTCCTTGCCAAATTGTCACTGATCTACAAGAAAATACATTACTAGCAAATGTGCCTTCCATGTCTGATGTCCATAATTTGCAACCTCCTACTTCCAAGTCTGAGGTAGAAATCCTTATATCTCAAACTATAGTTGTAGAGATTTTGTTTGTTAGAACCTTTGAGTGTATTACCTCCAAAAAATGTATATGAAGATACTTATGATGTTATGAGTGAAGAACAGTCTGAAGAAAATCAAACTGATGATGTGGAGGATGTCATTGAGGATGCTGACTATCAACCATTTGGTGAACTTATCTCTGATGCCCAGTGGTGTGACATTAAAATGTTTATCTTATCTTATCTGATGAAGATGAGGCTCCTGTTGTACTCCGTAAATGAGGCAGACTAAAGAAAAAGAGATTGCAACCTTTGAAGAAAGAAGACATTAGTGGCATGGTCATCCACGTAAGTCTGTTACAGTTGAAACACAACCCCTTAACAGATCAGGTTCTAGTGGTGAAGAGGATCCAACTAATATGGCATCTACTTCTAGTTCTAGAGAAGAAACTCCCGACGGTGATTGTATATCCAGTGAAGAGGAAGAGGACTTACATGTAATAGATGACTTACACCTGGAGAGAGGGTTTGGTGTGATGTGAAGATGTGAATGAGGACGAGTTCCCAGGAGCCGAGCCTACAATTGCAAATTGGAATCTTGGTGAGCATTCTTTACCTCACAATTTGCTGCACAAGCTTCCTTCCTATGATCTTGATAGAGGGCCAGCCACAAACACAAAGAGAATGTCTCCATTTCAGCTCTTCTCTTGCTTCTTCATACACATTAATGTCTCAGGTCTGCCAAGAGACGAATAGGTATGCAGATGAAGTAATAACCAAGGTGAGATAAAATTCTAGCATATAAGAAATTGGTCTGTAGTAGATGTGAGTACCAATGTTCAGGTTTTTGGGTCTGATTGTGGCCATGGCATTAAATCCATACAATAGGCTTGGCAAACAGGTGAAGTTAGAGCAGTCAATTGGCCAAACTTTGGCAAATTTATGTCACTCAAACGAGCTCAACAAAGGGATAATCATTTGCTTCACAAGATAAGAAGACAAAGAGAGTATAAGATATTCCAAGATCAGAATGTTGAGAAATAATGGAACAAGAAATTCATTGAGTTGTATACACCAGGTAAGCAGGTGAATGTAGATGAGAGGATTATCCCATCAAGAAATGCCATGAAACCTTTACATATCAACAATCCAAAGAAGCCTCATAAATTTAGAATTCAGCTTTGGATATTATGAGATTTGGCTTCTGGATATTGTGTGCAATACGAGGTCTATGACAAGCTGAAACGAGAACAGGGCTTAGGATTTCATGCAGTATCAGCCCTAGTGAAGAAGCTTCCACCATGCCATCACGTCTTCTTTGACCATTACTATGCAAGTATGAAGCTGCTCCAATGGTTATCAAAGAGAAAGCAAGGTGGCATAGGTACTATACTAAACCCAATAAGACCAAGATGTTTTCCATTAAGCTCTTGAAATTTGATAGTAAGAAGAAAGAGATCCCAAAAGGGACTCACAAGTTTGCATTTAGCAAGGAGAATAGAATTGTGGTGAGTGCATGGCAGGACAAAGAATCAATTTTGTTTGCTTCTAATGTGCACGATATAGATATGTCTATTGTCATGCGCTTGGTGGAGAAAGGCAATTGTCAAAAGGTTGTTTCTCTAGAGATAGCAGTAGCATACAATGAACACAAGGTCGGGTGTGATGTACACAACCAAATGTGAGTTGACATCAAACTGTAGCTTGGAGAGGGAGTTGGTTTCCTGGAAACGGTGGCATTAAGCACAAATTCATTGATTGACAAATTCGAGCTATTTTGAGAATTTTGAGCTAGCAAGCATGACTCACTTGACTAAACTTAAGCTAGCAAGCATGACTCATTTGACTAACTTCAAGCTAGCTAGCAAGGTCAAATTTTACTCATTTTAAGCTAGCAAGCATGCCACATTTTAAGTTCATCTTTAGCTAGCAAGCTACTCACATTTTACTCATACCAAGCTAGCAAGCAAGTGCATTGTATTGATGTTAGGCTAGCAAGCTAGTCACAGTTTACTCATTCCAAGCTAGCAAGCAAGAGGCATTGTATCCATTCTAAGCTAGCAAGCTAGTCACACTTAACTAATTCTAGCATCTAGCAGGCAAAATGCATCATACTCATTTTATACTATCAAGTAGTCACAGTTTAGTCGTTCTAAGCTAACTAGTGAGATGCATCATACTCATTTTAAGCATGCAAGCTAGTCAATATAAAATCACTCTAATCTAGCAAACAAGACTATATCATACTCATTTTAAGCTAGCAAATAGTGACATCTTCGTTCTAAGCTAGCAATCAAGACACAGTTTACTCAATCCGGAGGTGAAGCTTACTCTTCATCATTATCATTATCATTACTCTCCTTAGCAACAAGTTCTCTTAACCAAGAACCCACATCGCTTGGGATCACCATGGTTAAAGGCATCCCTTCAACTGTCCATCCATAATCAACGAATTTTATATGTGTATATCGAGGCGGATCATTGGGGTTAGGCCTCCGCCTCTACTCCCAACAATCAATGTAGTTCTTGGGATAAGGTATAACCTTTCTATTCACAGGCTCCCACCAAGAGACAAACACCTCCTCGTAGTGAGGCAAGTTTGGGTCTTCTATAGGGTCTGCTTCTATGTAAGTTATCCAGGTAGGGTAGCTATCAGGTGGCCTCATAAGCAAGAACAGGTCCTTCTTAATATCTTGAGTTGGATTGAAGTCCTCAACGAAATTTTTGGGCTTCTGATTAGACGTACCTACATACCCTAGTCGAAGGTTACATTCTTGCTAGATCACCAGTTCAGGTTCAACCAGAGCATCCTGTCACGTGTGGGGGAAGAAATCATGCATGAGAGATGAGCCAACATCCATCTGTCCAAGAACCTTTAGTACACCCTGCCAATAGTCAATAACATCATTCATGTATGTATTAGACCATGAGTACTCCCCAGCTTTTGAGATAGCTAACCAATGCATGATGTACTTTGTTATGGAGCTTCTCAAATCGCCAATGTCCTTTAGAGCCTTCAACGGGGGTACCGTCTTTGGTACATCTGGAATAATCATGGGTGCACCATCTGCATCTGCCTTCCACATTATCCCGTTCTCCGGCAACCAATCACGATGTCCAAGTTTCATCTTATAAAACATTAGAGGCCACCCGTCCTTCTGGCAGAACTTGAAGAGAAGCGGTTCTAGATGGCCAATCAAACGTTCCTTCTTGTCAAGAATGTAGCCTTTCGTGAACCCTTTCCAATCAGGGACCGCGTACACAACATGGAATAATATAAGAGCTAAATTTAGCAATTTGGAAATTTTTTAATACATTTTCAAAAACTATTGGCTAAAGTAAATGGAAAAAGTTGGGGAAACAATTATAATTTCAGCTTAATTTTTTTCGGGCCTATGCCAACCTTCGAGCTCTTTAGCCAAACGCTAGAAAGTAAGAGAGTGGAAATTTATAATGTTTAGTTAAACCATAGAAATTTTTGGAATGAGTTTTGGGCTAGTTTAGCTAAAGTAATTCTAGGTATTAAGAAATATATTAAATTAGTAATTTATTTCCTAACATGTATGGAATAATTTGATGTCTAGCCTTAGCTAACTAGCATTTTTTGTAGCATGTTTGCACAAAAAACTAATTAAATAAATGGAAACAATTGTGCAAAAGCATAATAATTTTAGTTTATCATTGTCATTGTCCGTGCCCAAACCTCAGAAATGTTTGGGATGAATTTTGGGTTAGTTTAGCTAAATGCTAGAAAGTATGAAGGAAAAAAATTGTCGAGTTTAGCTAAGCCGCCGAAAGTTGGGATTAGTTTCGGGCAAGTTTTAGCTAAAGTCATTATAGCTAATAAGAAATATGTAATTAGCAATTTATTCCCTTAAAGTTGTTGGAGCCTTCACACTGCATTCCCGAAACAACTGCATTACCTCTAGAATGGTGAGGGCATCCGACCTTATCAAGAGAGTAGAGTAATTGCCGAACAGAGCAATAAAAGATGATCCTATCATCGCCCTTGACTTCAGCCTATACTCCTTAATGCATGGATTCGTTGCATAAAGAACATAGAATGATCCCATCATTGCCCATGATCTGATGCATTTCACTCAAGGAAAATTAATTAAGATGGACAGATGCATGCACTCGATGCTGAATACATGCACTCACCACTTCATTCATTGTTGACGAGATCGGTGGTGATGGGTCCCTGACATTGCTCCATAAACTCAGGGTATTCCTTCTTTAGGTCTGATTCCAGAATCCATGTCTAAACCCTTACTGGTAAGTGTGTCCACTTCACCAAGAATTATGGAAATTGCGACCTTCTTGTCTTCTTAATAGACTTGTATTTTCGAAACTATTACAGTTTGTTCCTTAGTCATCTCCAATAATGTAGCAGATTCTAGAATCATATCTGGATCTGGGGTGTGCCCCTTAGAAGACTAACATGGAATACCTTGTGGATATTGAGGCGTTCGAGCAAATCCAAGCGATATGCTTGAGGTCCTACCCTTTCGGTTATATCAAAAGGTCCTGCCCACCTTGGAGAAAGCTTCTTACATGATCCTACTCGTAGCTTGGCTTGCTTTACTCCCGTTTGAAATTCTCTGAGCGACCTATGCTTGTCGATGAGATTCTTCTGCCGACTTCTTGCCACTAGGAGGTATCCTCTTACCTCTTGGACTAGCTCCTACATATCTGCAAGGAGGTTCTGAGATATTTCCACTTTGCACACTGGATTGTGCGAAGTATCAGGAGTTAGGCACCGATAGCCCTACTTAATCATGAATGGGGACGTTCTAAATGACTCATGTTTGGTACTATTGTACGCAACTCCAATAAATAGATGTAATCTCCCCATTTAGATTGCTCATTCGTCTGAGATTGATATGATATGCTTCCAAAATCGTGTCAAAGAAGTCCTTCCAGAAAGCACTGATGAACTTCGGGTCGCGGTCTAATACTATACATGGCAGAATCCAAGACCTTATCCATTGTTCTATATGGCAGAAAATGTGCCCTTTCGGATAATTTGCCTACTACGACCATTAAGGCGTTGAAGCCTTTCTGCATCTGGAACTTCCAAGGTTCTAGCAAACCTGGAATTTGGAGTTGGTCTGCCTTCATTTGCCGATATACTTGACACTACCAAATGTAGTTGGTGATATTCTTCTTCATGTCAAACCAGTAGTAACTATTCCTTATCTTGAACATAATTCCTGCATGGCTTGCTATTGAGCTATTATGCGTATCATGGAGGATCAAATTTCTTAGTCTTGATACTTCGGGTATGCAAGGCTTATCTTTAAAATATAGAAGGTTGCTTGCTTTTTATTCTTCTTATTAGTTTCTCTTTCCTTTTCTGTCCATGCTTCTTTGCAAAGACTAGCCCTTATGTCCTTAAACTGCTTGCTTGACACTATCTCTTCTTTACTCTTCTTGCCAAATTCGCTTGCTAATGCCGAACTGGCATTGCAATGCACTCTTGTCACAAAAGGATGTCGAGAGAGTGCATACGCTCAACATTGAGCTTCCCTGGCTTGTATGTTATCTCAAAGTCATACTCTTTAAGAAATTTCATCCAATGCCTTTGCCTTAACTTAAGCAATGATTGTGTGAAGATATATTGAAGGCTTTGGTGGTCTCTATCCAACTGGAATGGCCCACCAAGCAAATAATGCCTCCATATCCTTACTCACAATTGCTAATAGTTCTTGATAATGTGGAAAATGGCGCTGCCTCGTCTCGTTTATCTTCTTAGAGTCGTAGGTGATTACTCTTCCTTTTTGCATCAGGACTCCTCCCATTGCTAGTTTGCTCGCATTTGTTATTACTAGCTTGTCCTCACTTGTGTCCAGCAGGATGAGCATTGTTGCTATAGTTAGAGCTTCCGTGAGCTACCCCAAAGAGGCTTGGACATTCGCTAATCAATGTTGGACCCAGTCGTTTACTTTCTTATTCTTCGTTACTCTAATAGTGGAGAGGCCCACTTACCAAAGTCCTTCATAAATTTCGTATAATATCTTGCTAACCTGGGAAATTTCTGACTTCGAGGATGTTTCTTGGTGCTGTCCAATCCACAATGGCTTTGATCTTCGCTGGATCGGTGGAGATTCCTTCTGTTGAGACTATGGCTCAAGTTTGCATAGAGTGGATGTCGTAAAAACTCTTCTCAATTGGCCCACGTGTTCTTCCATGGCCTTGTTGTAAATCATTATGTCATCGAAGAAGAAGATGATGATAAGTCGTCCTTCTTCTTTATGAAGATAATAGATGCCCCCAAGGGGTGACACACTTGGCCATATAATCTCTAACAACTCTCCTAGTTGTTTCCTAAGCTCTGCTAGGTCTGGAATGCTCATGCTATATGGAGCTTTATTTGTCGGCTTTGCATCTGTTGCAACTATAATTTCACCTTCTACGCCCATATAAGGTGGAAGTTCTCGAATTCCTCTGGAAGGAGATCATAAAAACTCTTAAATTAGCTTAGCAATTGCTCTATGTAACCGATTACACTAGCTTCCTCCTTCTTATGCTTGCAGTCGGGGTCAACAACTTCTATCTTAAGGATATATGCAACCTTACCTTTCATAACTTCCTTATTTAACTTCGCGGCTCATAGGCGTCATCTTTCAAAAATGAACTTTTAAGTCTTACCCAAAATCCATTTTCCATTCGGTGTTGCGGTTGAAATTTCCTGCTTGTCGCAGTAGATCCTTCCTTTAGCCCTCTTCAAATACTCCCTTCTGACTATGAGATCAGATTTGTCGATGTTGATGACCTCGGCACTTTTGCATCTTAGCTCTGTCTAGAAGATGCCAAAGTTGACTCTTGTTTCATTGGTGCTGAAACTGCTCTACTTGCAGAGATAGGGGTTAATAAATTATTTACATAATTCCTATGGCCACAAGTTTTTGTCGCTATGATTTTTCCTCTGGTCATAAAAGACTATGCAATTAAATAATTATTCTTGCTCTAGATCTAATCTATAGTCTAAAATTTCTCCTTTTCTTGGTTATAACCCTCTTGAAATAATCTCGCCTATGAGTTGATGCTATCTAATAGGTTGGCCGGACTTCTTAGATTGCTTCTCTTCATATGGTCATATTAGGTTCCAATATATTTGGATATCTATTAACAATTGTGCATAATTGAAGTTACTCCACACCCATTTGTTCCTGATCCTTGAAGCTTTGCTCAGTTCTTGGGACAATCCTTTCAAAAAAAAAGAAATCTACTCGACATTGCTGCCCAATCCCTTCATGTTATCATCCATTAGTCAACCTGCTTGACTATCTACCCCTAGGTCTCTGATCTTGCTAAAGCTCATCTTCTCGTTATCCATTGGAGTAGCAAGACGACGTTTCTTCCAAGCTGCCGGAGGATCTGATCTCTTTGGAGTTGTTGTATGACCAAATCCTAAGCCTTGCTCATTTTATCGAACATCTTCTAACGTTGCTCCTCTCGATGTCGAGGTTGAATTTGTCATTAGGGGTATCCATGCTGATGGACTTGTTGATGTAGATACGACCTAAGGTCTTAATGTCTCATCCCAAAGCTTATAAGGTAATGTTCTCCCCTCTATAGAGACTTCTTAACTTGGAGATTGGAAGATTTGAGGATGACCCTTCTAACTCCTGGATCGATATTATTGCGTTGACTCTGCTTGCTTGCCGGTCTGTTGCTCTTCCTCCTAAGGAGTTGGTGATGGCGGTGGGAGACCATGCTCCTCCCCTTATATTTTGGGTGTCACCAAGTTGACAAATTTCATTTTTTTGCCCATCATCACCCAGTGGTGGTTAATTTCTGCCAGCATTAAGTCTACTTGCTCTTCTTCCCTGCCAAAGAAATTCATTTGCTACCAGTTCCAAGCTTGATGTTGAATTTCTGGAGTTCGTGAGCTTTAGCTGTGAAAATATTATTCACCCTTGCATTTTATCTAATATATTATAAGATGAGTTGCTATAAAAAATATTGCAATTAAAGAGGCAAAGCATCTTCAATTACAATATTAGTGGTTGGCCTTTATGTATATTAGATCATAAGATACAAGATTATACATTCATTAAGGATATAAGAACCCTTTCACGCATCATTTATAAATCTTAAATACAAGAGAAAGATCAACAAGAGGCGTTCAATGTCGTTGAGTTTGCCTGCTCTTGGAGTATAATTGCTTGATGTCTTTGAGCCTAAAACATTTTCCGATGTTCCTAAGAATCTTGCATATTGGACCTCCTTCTGAAGTGGCAGCCTCTTTCCCTCTTGGCTAACTTCTTTATGGAAGGTCACTATCTCTCCTTGTGTAAATGCTGGAAGACAATATCTGAGTGGTCTTTGACCTCGCTAGATGCTTCATTATAATTCTTAGGAGCAACAAGTCTTTGGTTTCTCTGCATTGTTGGAGCACGGTCAAGGTCGATGTAGCCTCCTTTTCTAGTTGCTGACAATGTTTCTAAAAGAAGCTTTGTCTTTAGTCTCCTTTCCAGTTTACACATATTGGCTTGGATGGCTTGAACTCTTCCTTAGTTAAAGCATCTCTGCTTGAAGTAAAGATCTGATACTGTCATAGACTTGCATGTCTGAGATGGCTATTCTTCCTTAGACATGCATAGATGTCATCCAAAGGGTGCGAAATGTGAAGCACATACCATTGTTGGCTAGAATTTTGACGAGGGTTTGTCCAGAAAGGTTATTAATCTATCTCTGATAACCATCTTGCTTAACAACGGTGATGGCTACAAGGCGATCCTGCACCGTGATAAGAGGCTGTGTTAGGACTCACACACCCTACAATCGAACTAGTTGAAACAATGTCATAATTTTCTCCTCCATAGCCATTTAATTCCTGATATTTTCCACATGAAGTAAATTTTCTAAGTTATTCCACTTTGTTTAACCGTTGATTGAAAATTCTGAAAATCCAATGGTTGTAGATATTTTTTTGCTTGTGTGGCATAAGATGCGGATAGGCTAGAATTGTAGAAAATCTTGTCCCTCATAAAGAATAAAATAGAATAGAATGTGTTTTTATCGTTCACGGAGACCAATTGGCTTATGGGACCCAAACAAAGAGAGCAGCAAGCGTATTACTGTCAGGAATAAAAAACCTCTATTTTCGAGGGAAAAAACCTTTTTAATAATAAGTATGCTGGTATACAGTACAATCGTATAACACAATTCAATATTGCACCGAAGGATACAGTTGAGTCCACGTATCCATAACCTCCTGAAAGTATGACCTCCAGCAAACCTATGGAGGTGGTGTTCAATATCACATGCTTCGGCTGGTCAGGCATAACTAAATGAACATACCGTGTCTAGATATGATCGAATGTTGGACAGGCCTGAAGGGCATGGCACTCATCCTCGATGGTGCCCTGTCGGCAACACTAACAGATCCTGTCCCCACGTGCCTCCTGAGTCCATCGGCATGTCTCGATGAGGAGGTGATGGACACCTGTGTGAATAGAAGCTATCAATCTGTGCTTCTTCATGGGCAAATGAGTGAGCAAGTATTGTTGTGGGCCTCGTGTGAGCATGGGATTGACCTAGTGTCGATAGTGTGCCATCTTGGCATGTGTCAGAGCATCTGTATTCCAGAGTTTGCCAAGGAAGCAAGCATCAAGGTACTGCATCAATTCATCGTGATCCTTCTTTGTTCGTATCCGCACGCACCAGTGTGCCCGTACATTCCATCAGGAGAACCACTAAGCTTGCTTGTCCTTCTAGCACACTTTGAGACGTTGTGGACCCATTGCTACAACTAAAGCAAGATTGGGCAAACGGGCATTGCCTGTACCAACTACCTTCTGGAAGTGAATGATGTGGTAAGAAACCCGTCTCCTGCAGGAGGATCTGATATGGAACTATGGATTTTATCCCAAGTGCTCATGCTAAGAATGTTTTATGTACCTGTTCCAGGTCATTCCAGGTAACGAGGGATATCACCAGACCCACACCTCCGCCCCGTACAGAAGAATAGGATCGACTAAGGCCCTGGACACCAAGCATAAAACTCTGCCTTGTGACTATTGTTTTGCATGGCATATAATGCTTTTCAGCCTGCTGTGATGTGCAACCTTGTGACGCTCCCTGACGCTATACGATGCTCCCATCGTATAATGCCGGGGACTTTCCCCTCCCCAACGGGTCGAACCC
>JAANSK020127346.1:0-15589 GCA_011763485.2 Isoetes engelmannii
GAGTGGGCATGAAGGGCATTATTCTTATTTGGAGCATCAGAAAAAAAAAAAATATGGTCATCCTACCAAAAATACCATTAAAACAGATGCATTTTCATAATTTTAGAAATAATTAAGGGCATTTTTAAAATTTGCCAAAAAAAAATCAAACTGAAAAAGTTTTTCGGCCTGTGTTACCCCGTAACCCGCTAATTTTACATTAGAGATGGGATATGTTTTAGGGTATAACCAGACACCCTAAAATCTTTGCCTGGCGATGGCTGCGGTACGTGGTCTTCTTTGCTCTGCATTTCGGCACACAAAACAGCTGCCAAGCTTTTGTGAATGGACTCGTAATATGCATGCACCATCCAATATTGGCGCTCTTCTTATTGACGGATCTCGCAGACGAACCGGACTTCTTTTCGGGCCCCCCCTTGTGCACACATCTCGA
The DNA here is from genome assembly GCA_011763485.2 of Isoetes engelmannii. Classification (NCBI taxonomy): domain Eukaryota; kingdom Viridiplantae; phylum Streptophyta; class Lycopodiopsida; order Isoetales; family Isoetaceae; genus Isoetes; species Isoetes engelmannii. Next base: position 434 of record JAANSK020127346.1, read on the forward strand.
TTGCTGTCGCCTTTTCTGGTATATATTCTTGCTTTGCTTCTGTGAAAAATGATGAATCAGCCATTTTACATTCTAGCCTCTATATACGTGAGGCTGATGAAATGGTTACAGGTACATCAAAAACGTGAATATGCATCAAAGTTGAAGCAACCCAAGCCAAAAGCTTACTCGTGCGTAGAAGAATGTTTCCATGTTTGTGTCATAACATGAAATATGATTTTTGGTTGTTCTGTCTGCAAATTAGAGAAATGTAAATTTTGTGTGATTTCAGGTCATATAAGGGACGTTTTAAATTGTTAGCAAATGGGCTCATCAAACGTTGGAGATCTGGAAAGCGCCACAATGCCCACTCAAAGGTATGTCATGATGGTCATTCAATAAAATGATAAAGTGAAACATTGAACTGGAAAGTAAGGCAATAAATTATAATTATCATGTGTGTCTATAACATACATTGAGAATATGAACATTGCCTCTTCTCTGCACTTTTGAACCTGCTGCCAGAAAGGGCGGATCAATGCTTCTGAATTTGGGCATGTTGCTGTCTGCCCCTACACTTGGGATTTGTGATTCACTAGTATTTGTATGAACCTTCTTTGGAGCTGCTTCATAGACTCAAATAGGAGTTCAAGGGGTAAACTTATTTCTGCATGGGTGCAGAACAATGTCGATTTTACTGATTGCATGTTAATTTACATTGCTGAATAAGCAAACCGGCGAAACTCTGGGCCTGACCTTGAGCTGGTAGAGTTGGTTTAAGACCTCACCTTGTTGTAGAGTATTCTATTGACAAGCTCATAATCACTGTGCACCATTCTTTTTTTGAGTCACTTGGAAAGAGTCATCTGCTGCTTCTATGATATATTGTTGCAGTGCTCTATGTTGTCTCTGTACCACATCAATCTGGTTATGAAATTCTTGTTTTATTGCAGACAAACAAGCAGCAACGACAGTTAAGAAGACCATCAGTTGTATCCCCAGGTCTTGCTGTTACTATGAAGAAGCTTGGTTTTGGTTTATAATACGTTTGCAACAGATCTAATATATGTTAATGTTTTGATTCCAATGGTATTTCTTGCTTGGGATAATGAATTGTTTAGCTAATGAAGTACGCTGCTCTTGTTGCTACATTTTAACAATTCACTGATGCAAAAAGGTTGGGCAATTTTTTTGAGGATCAGCCTGAAACTGGAATTGCTGCCTGCGTTATTAAAAGGTGATTGTATAAAGCAAAAGGACACCCAAAGCAAAGTGATCTTTTTTGTATTAGAAATTGTTTCCTACGCTTGTAGTTTTAATATTGTCTGTGTTAAAAGTTATAGCTGCATTCCAGTAGTTTCTGGATTGAGGTGCATATGTGTGGGATTATTTTCTTTTCGCTGATTTGACTAACTGGTAGGAGAGATATACCCTTGGGTAATTTAACCTTTTGCCTTTCTTTGTTTAAGAGGTGTTTTCTTTACAACGGGCCTAGCATCTTAGATACAAAATCCTTCAATTGGAGTGTTTTTATGGTTGCTTTTGATGAAGACTTCTGTTTCGAAGTCATCTAGGGTGTTTCTCATTGATATTTTTGTATGTGATTTATTGATTTTGAGTGTTTCGGACTCCATCCAGGGTGAAGGCAAACTTTTCTTATTCATATTTTTGTATATGTGAAGGTCTTATCTTATCAAGTTGAGTATGTCCTCAAAACAGTTTCTATCATGAACCTGATTAATTCAAGTGCTACACATTTGGGCTTACTTATATTGAATAGAATTTCATGGGTTGGGCTGGCTTATTGAATAGAGTTTAATGCGAATGTTGTGCTTTTGATATCAAGTGATGCGGTTTTGATCTAGAATCCACACGACTTGAACTAGATTGAAGATTGATATGGCACATCTGAATGGAAGATCCGCCACCCATTATACTCTATTTGGTCTATAATAAACATTCTATATGCGTCTTTTTGGTGGTTATAACTCTTGGAAAGATGAACATTGCTAGTCCAAATATGTGTTGGAAAAGTTACTACATTTGTTAAGTGGCAATGACATTCCCTAAGATTCTATAAATATTCTCCTAGATGTTCTTAAGACTCCTCTAGATTCCCTTAAATACCTTAAGGATTCCCATAGATTCTCCAGTATTTTATAAAGGTTCCCTAGATTCCTAAAGATCTTATGAAGTTTCCTCAAGATTCTCTAAGATTTTATAAGGACTCTCTAAAATTCTCTTAAAATTCCTCTAGATTCCCTAAGATTATATGAAGATTACCTTTGATTGTGTTAAAATTCCCTAAGATTCTAGGAAGAGTTCACGTTGTTCTCTAAGATCCCACAAAGATTCTCCATTTTGACCAATAGCGATGAAACAATGGCAAGCTGCCACTTATTGGAAAGTTCTCAATGAGAGGAATTCGATGGCATGGGCCTCTCTTTGATATGACGTGCCCGTTGCAAGATACAGTTGTTTGAGGTGAAGGCGCAAAGAAGAAGCTTATTAGAAAGTTTCTAAAGTGTTAGCAATAAATAAGCTTTGGGAGACGCGTCAAGCTTTGGGAGACGCATCAAATGTGTCAAATTTTTAGCAAGAAAATCATTAGTAATATAAATATGCCTTGGGACACGTGTCAAAAATGGATAACCCATTATCCAACTTATATTATCTAAAGTGTTAGCAATGAATATGCCTTGGGACACGTGTCAAAACTGTCAGTAAAGAATTCATTGGTAATAAATATGCCTTGGGGACACGTGTCAAAATTGACCCTAAAAGTGTTAGAAATATAAATAACCCATTGTCCAGATTATATTATTTGGGGAAAATTACCTAAATGCCCTATAGTATTTGTATATTACCAAAATGCCCTTGGTATTTAGATTAATTACCAAAATGCCCCCAGTCAATGAAATATAAGTGTAGTTTAATGTATTTACGTAAATGCCCTTGGATTATTTTGGAATTTACAAGAATGCCCTTCTACTAGAATGCCTTGCCCTCTTTGATCCGTTGAAGGAGGCAATCCAAATTTGAGTTGCTGGGCGGAGACCTATAGGACAACTCTAGATCAAGATTTTTTTTCTGAACCGTTGGCTCCAGCTCATACTTGCAAGTTTTATTTCTCAACAATCAAGTCGAGTGGGAAAATTGAATTCCATATCTGTCTTTTAACCCTATAACTCCATCGGAGGATCTGCACACCTGTCGCAACCAATGCATTTGAGCTATTATTGAGCTAGACTGCGTCTGATAACTATATTTGCAAAAGTTACAACCTATGAAAATCTTAAAAGGGAGGAAAAAGGAGATGTGGATAGGTGGAGCGGAAGTTGGAGCAGATGGATTAGGCCAGAATGCAATCTGGTTTATATCGCAGACTTCCAAAATTGTTGTCGGAATGTTGGAGCTGGAGCTGCAAATGCCGGATATAATTGTTGTTGTGCCGGATTGTGCTGCCCTGTTTGATTGCAAATTTACAGTTAAATTGGATTGGATCTGAAATAGACATTCATGGTGGAATGACAATGCTTTTTTTATGAAGAACTTGCTCAATATTTCAATCCAACAGCCTCCATGTCTAGCAACTTAGAGCTACACCAGTTATGTGGTTCTAAGCAGAGTTTACCCCGATCAATTCCTTTCCCCAAATTTGGATCGCCTTCTTCAACGGATCAAAGAGGGCAAGGCATTATGGTAAAAGGGCATTCTTGTAAATTCCAAAATTATCCAGGGGCATTTAAGTAAATACATTAAACTACATTTGTATTTCATTGACTGGGGGCATTTTGGGAATTGATCTAAATACCAAGGGCATTTTGGTAACATACGTATACTATAGGGGCATTTAGGTAATTTTCCTATTATTTGAAGTGTTAGTCATAAATATGCTTGAGACACGTGTCAAAAAATAGCCTTAAAAGTGTTACAAATAGATAACCCTAAAATGCGATGTGTCAACAAAAGAATCTTTAGAGATATTCTATTGAAACCTTGCCTATAGCAATTATAGTTCAGATTAGATAGATAATACAACACCCTGTCTTGTTTTGATTTTTTGCCAAAACACTGGGTTTAGGGCAAAAAGGTCAATAGCATATTATTATCCCTAGATGGTAGAAACGAGACGAACATGCAAGGGGTAGAATTCACTTTATCGGTCCCCCTCTCAGCCATTGATGTTATAGATTGTGTGGTCTCGATCTGTGCCACGTCAGGTGGAGGGCTGGTAAAACGAATGTCTTCCCATGCAAATAGCGGAAACAAGGCTTCATAGGTCGTCAATAAAGCTCTTCAAATTTCATATTATAGATCGTTAAGCATGTTAAGGTTTTGAGGAATCAAAACTTGCAAACATAATTTAGTCTTGAGGCATGGAAGCCCTAAAACCAGAGTTATTTCAGCTCGGAGTTCAAGTTTTCACTTGGTCCATGACTTATCAGAGTTTTCTAGCAAACAATATGTAAGAAAAAAGGGGAGTTTCCTATAAATCGACTGAGTTGTTTGCTTTAAGCTCTTATTTATAACTGCTGGCAGAAAAACAGGAGCTGCTCAAAGAGCAAGAACAAAGAAATGGTATGTGATTCAACCAAGTCGTTTAACCTATATATTTGCTTGCAAAATAGAAAGATATAATCCTATGGAAATTTTACGTGAATAACTATGATTGATTCAGATCATCTTGTTTAGAGGCAATGAGAAAAATTGCATCAGCATGAATGGAACATGGTCCTGTTTTGCCATTATACACATACTTCACAATCAGGTTCTCGCATTCTTCCAACTTTTCAGCAGATGCATTAAGCATAAGAGAATCAAAACCAGGATTTCTTCCCATATAAGCCTTGAGCAGCTCATTCTTATCTGCAAATGCAAAAGAATGACTCACTTTAACTTCTTCAACTTTGTCAAATCCATTCTGCAACAACAGTGCCTTGAACTTTTCAGCCTGTCCCTTGAACTTATCTAATACATCAGGAACCCCCATATGATCAAAGATAATTTTCAAAACTGCAGCATGTGAAGGTGCAGAATCTAGCAATAGCTGCCAGAGTGAGATGATCAATTGGCCTTTAGGCTTGAGTACTCGAAAGGCCGCCTTAATGGCCAGTTCAGCGCGGGGAAATAGAAAGATACCAAACATTGAGTAAATTTTATCCATGCTTGCATCAGGGATAGAATTGAGGGTCTCTCCATCCTCAACAAAAGCCTTCACACTTTGCTGGACTAAAGGGGTCTCATGGAGGAGACATTTTTGCAGATGTAGTATCATTTGGGGGGACCAATCAGTGGCCACCACATGGCGAACTCCCATTCGAGCAGCTTGAATTGAGAGGTGGCCAGGGCCACATGCTACTTCTAGAACGGAGTGATGCTTTGAAGGAGGGTTCAGAAGAAGGGCATCTGTAGAATAATGGGCTAAGCACGGCCCGACTATTGTAACATAAGCATCATTTGCTGCTGCATCCCATGCTTGGCTTCCTTCCATTTCTCACCTCAAAATGTGACGGAAGAATGTCCACTTCCCTTATTTATAACACAAGCACCATCTCTTATGCACCATCCCATACACCATCCCATAGGCCAATTGGTCTCTGTGGACGATAAAAAATCTATTCTAATCTATTCTATTCTAGTATGTGTGAGTTTTCTTAGAAATTTCATAACAAAAGAAACGTGCCATTCTAAAATATCATCTATCATCTACATTCAGTTGACCATTCAAATACCTGGTGGCATATTTAAAAGTAGATCTGAGTTTCTGCTACCTTGACTCTTCAGCAAATTTCCATTCTTCTGAAGTATGTATGTGTTTCTTTAGAAATTTCCTGACAAAAGAGACGTGCCATTCTTAAATATCATCTAGATTCGGTTGATCATTCAAATACCTGGTGGCATCTATAGAAATAGATCTGAGTTTCCGCTACTTTGACTCTTTAGCAAAATGAAGATGGAGAAGCATCCGCCTTTTTCTTTGCAAGTTCTGTGAAAGTCAAATAAACTAAACGGAGCCTGCAATACAAGGCAGATGAGATGATGTAAGACAAGGCAATGCCCTAAAATGTCATTTTTTATAGTACAATTTACCTTAAATTACAGCCCACATTTGGCCTGTAAGTTAAAGGCAAAATAATATTTACATCCAATAATTTCTATGCCTAGGGCCATTACATGGCAAAAATGCTTCGGCGGTGCTGCCAGAGCCCTCGCTCTCTGCCTCACCTAGCAACATTGCCTCAGCATTATACCATGCAATGGCCCTCATAAGAATTATGTAGTACATAATAATTTGTAACAATATGACTATGAAATTTGATTGCAGGATTCCACATAGAAAAAGTTGGAGGAATAGACTATGCTCAAAGCCTGTTCACAAGCAACCATCTCCGGAGAGGGCCCTCTTTTACCCTGTTCTAATTGGCGATGTCCGTGATGGTGGTCCTAAAGGCCGAGCCTTTTTACGTGAGGGTGTGGGTTGCAATGGTGCATGTGAACGGTCTCTTAGGGCCCATCTCCATTACAAAGTTTTGGGAACTTTGTCATATGGCACCTCCAACGGGCAGAAAAATCATTCCCATTACTCTTTAATGTGGCACAATGGCCAACTTAGGCTACGCGCTAATGGAGATCTGCCCTTAGGTTTGTATTACGGTGTATTAAAGTTACTAGTAAAAAATAATAGTGCCCAGCAATGTTGGGCTAATGCTGGGACCTGTAGAAAAGGTTTAACCCAATTGTTTTATTACATGAAATGTATATGGCAACAATAATCTAAATAACATCTTCGTTGAAGATGCTACAAAGACATATTATAGACGTCTCGTAAAGCATATTATAGACGTATCTCATAATCTTACGTCCATTTTTACTGATTTTTTTTTTGGCGGTCAAAGTTTTTTTTTTTTTTTTTTTTTTTTTTTTTTTTTGGGGGGGGAAATTACCAAAATACTATTAAAGTTTGCCAAAATCACCAAAAAGCCACTAAACCCAATGGTATTTTGGGAAAATTGATCATAACATTTGTCCAATGATCTCAACGCAAATGTGCCCTTCAAATGATTTGTAGACTAAGATGAGATCTTTCCAACAAGCATAAGATCGTCTGAATTGGAGTTGAAAATTTCGAGTTATAAGCTCTTGAGTTCTTCAAAATTTGAGAAATGAAAAATCTCATAACTTGAGATTGTGGTCTTAGAATTGAATGATCTTATGCTCGTTGGGAAGATCTCAGCTTAATCTACAATTCATCTGAAGGACACATTTGCATTCAGATCGTTGGAAAAACGTTATTGCCAATTTTCCCAAAATACCACTGAGTTTAGTGGCTTTTTGGTTTTGGCAAACTTTAATGGTATTTTGGTAATTTTCCCTTTTTTTGTATTTTCCTTTATAAATATGACCTAATGTTTTTGGTTTTTTGGACGCCACTTCTTTCTGTGGCAATTGGAAGTCATTTTACCCTAGTCTTCTTTTCTTTTCTTTTTTGCTTTAAGCCTAAAGGTTTTTTGTTAGAAAGATCAATTGGCTTTAGCTTGAAACTTTTTTTTTCTTTTTGTTTTTTTTTTTTTTAAAGAATTGATTCAGTCTTTGTGGACGATAAAAATAACATTCTATTTTATTCTATCTTTATCTTTAGCTCTTCCTTTAAAAATATTTATCTTTATCTTCTTTAGCTCTTCCTTTACCTGACATCAATCAGAGTAGGCCAATCATTCCTTCTTTATTTGTTCATCGTTAGCCCTAGCGCATGCAGACCATTGCAGAATAGAATGACTTTGGTTGCCAGATGCTCCCTTTTTTTCTGATACGTTAAATAGATTGTGCGTCGTTTGCAAGGATCAGGATTTTTGTAATATGCATTGAAGTCCTACGTTGTTCTAAAGCAAGGTAGGATTAGTGAGCCAGAGTTCTTCGTCTTTGTTGCAATATTATTTATCCGTTAGCGGGTTTTCAACTCCAGGTAGGAAATAGTGTCAAATGCCCTGTGCTAGTCTTTTCTTCATGTGTTTGAATTTCAATAGTTGTTTGTAAAGCAAAGCCTTCTCTTAAAAGAAAATGGTGTAGAATCTAGATTTTAGCTAGGGATTCAGACCATGAAGCTGTGTATGATAAATTAGGAAGCAGAAATGCGAAATACGAATATCATAGGGAGTTCACACTTTGTTTACGTATGAATCAACTGAGTAAAAGTGAGGGGTTTTTTTTTTGGCCAGTTTTCGTACATATACGAATGATAAGGGGGTTTTTTGGATGTATTTACCTATCTATTTGGGGTAAATTGCATACAGATGGGGTTCAAATCCGTGTATAAAAATCTGTATATGAGGGGTATTTTTCTATTACCCTATGCATGAAGATGTCATACCCCCTATACACATGAGTACATCCCTCGAGATGATATGACAAAATGGAAAAATTAAAAAATATTTATGCCTGCTTGGAAAATTTAGTAGGAAACTGTTAATAAGGAAGTGCAAAAACTGGAGCTAGATGAGAAAAGACAAAGTTACCAGAAAGCAATGGCTTTTTCATTCAAGTCATCTCAACGGTTGTTGTTTTGGAGAATAAGCTGGATAAGGACAAAGCTCTCTAGCGATATTCTTCCATTGGAACTTTCCATCAAGTGTTTGAATCTATCAAACAATAGCATTACATGAAGCATACCTTCATGACTTACTTGTCGAAATGCAATCAAGTGCCCAGTCATTTATCACTTACACTATGTAGCTATGTTGTACTCATTCTGAGTTAATATGTGAATCTGAAACATTAGGTAACTTTTTACTCATCTTTCTCATAGTCAAATTCATGTTTCTCGTAGTGAAATGCAATATTTCATTTGGAGATACGTCTATTGTTCTCACTTTGAAACACTCGGTTTGCTATGAAAGAATGTTGGCAGTGAGAAATGTATCACCAGCATTCGTTGGAAGCTTGCTGTTTGGGAAGCAGTTCTTGAATAGTACGATGCAGACAACTTGTTGAATATCCGATGCTTATGCAAGAGCAGGACGTGAACTGGTAAGACTACATGCATCTGCAAATTGAATAGGCATGTCATGCTACATGCCATTCATAAATGGACTCTGGGGGATGCACTTAGTAATAAAGGGGTATAGGCATCTGCATTCAAAGGGTGGCCAAAAAAATCCATAGTATGTTGATCTTTGGAAGCCAACTTAACCCCTAAAGTATATATTTTGCCCTAGGTAGTGGCAAAAAAAATCCCCTAATGGTAAGTATACAAATACAAAGTGGTAAAAACAAAAAATCCCCTTTCTTGCACGTAGATGTCCCATACTGTAAACAATACGAAATCCTCGAGGAAATGGACAAGCATAGACTTTATGTAGGTTGGCCCCAGAACAGCTGTAATTATATGTCACGTAAAGACTCAAGACAAATATTATTAAGTTTGAGCTTGAGTTAGCAGGAATTAAGGCCATTTCTGGTTAGGGATTGGGAGGATCATTTTGTAGTTCCACTTGCTTGATTTTTGTCCTTTGTTGAATATTGTGGCCCCATGTTCAACACACCAAATTAATTCTCATATTTTTTCTGCTTGCTTGAGCCTTTAGGGAGCCATTGATTTTGTCGATGGCTACCTACAAATTTTCTGGAACCACAAAGGAGATTACGAGTATTTGCAAGCTTCAAAAGGTCTTATAATGCAATCCGACATTTATACTTCCACGCATTTAGGTAGGCGAGGGCATCCAATTAGAATTATTGCAAAACCAGTTCATGTACACAGTCATCTTTGTTAAGGTTTGCATCATAACCTTATCCTTTATCATATGTACCTGGTTTATGAAAGACTAGAAGGAAATTTTCGGACTTAATGAGGTAACTCATGATCAGTTGCAACAAAAGCGAGAAGTAGAAGACATGCCCAAGACATGGAGCTGAGATACTGTTATGAATTGGGGTGATGCCATGGTTAAATAGTCACAAGTGCCATGTATTTCATTACTATAGTACCACGGTCAGAGATCGTAGATGTTGCTAACAATAGATAATGGATATTGAGGTAGATGTTCATGTCTAATATTGCCAGCTGGTATTTGCATGAGCATCTCGCTACTCTTAAATTAGAGGCAATTAATAGTTGATGACCTACAATGCTTAGCAAGGAAAGTCCAGTCAATCTCCTCAACTCTTTTAGGATAGTGGACTATAATAGTCTGCGCATGTGCTCTTGAGCACAATTAGTTAAAACTAATTACTCTCAATAAGACTAGCCACAGATTCAAGATTTCTTTCAAGTCCATTATGTTTTCAAATGCAATTCTTATTTGTCTTCATGTATCACAATCTTGAGGTTCTATTAGAGAATGGTGTGCAATGTACTAAAATTTAGCTTGAATTAACTTTTACTTATATTTCACTATCTCTTCAATAAATGAACTTCATATATAATAATAATTTAAACTGTTGTTTCTACCAGTATATTCATTATAAATTGACTAAGGCACATGTTTCTTTATTAGTTGTATCCTATTCTAGAACTGACTACAAAGTAATGCCATCTATATCTTCAAAGTGATCCCATCTATACGTCCACAATAAATCAGCTTTCTTTTTCAATTCTCAAAGTAACTTTAATGATATCTTTGTGCAGTAAACCTATATAATGAACCTGTAACCCACTTTTTTTTTTCATGGGAAATAGCTTACGAATAATTCGGACTGTACATTATTCTATAGAAGCCCAAGAGCTTGAGAGGGCCATTCCTGAGATCAATCTCCATCAACTGAGACTCGAGATTTGGAGTTGTCCTTTGATATCATTGATTGACCAATGAGTGTTCTTATGCTTTTGCATTCTCGTATCCTTATTTTTCTTTGAAAGAATATAACAAGCCACAAAAATATACTTCTAAAATAATACGTTCTAGCCAATTGGTTGTGCCTACCTAATCTACTAGTCCTCTGGTTTTCTATGTGTTCTCCTTTGTTGTTCTTCAATAACAGATCTAGATGTAGCATTCCGCTGCAGTGATGATTTATACAAAGTGTTTGCAGTAGTAGCCTGTTGGATGATGCCTAGTGGCGTGACGTTAAAAACTCTTCTTCTTCTTCTTTAGCTCTGGTTGGCGCATCTTTTGTTCCAATATATCTCTGTGATAACCCTGCACAACAAAGTTTCTCCTTTCGCAGTCCAAGAACATGTTGATCCGCCATGGGACCTTTGCCATGATCTTGTCGCGCACAGTAGCAAAACTAATTTGATCCCGAGATGTGAAACGATCCACCTCATTGAACCACAAACATGTGAACAAATTGGTGATGGGAGTATGCTCGCGAATAATCACGCAGCCTTCTGGAACATCACTGATAATTGGCAGTTTCTTCATACTGTATGGTGTCAGACCTTCCCGTCTGTAAAAATCTACCTGAGCATCAATCGAGGCATTGTCATATTTTCCAGCTGCTTTATTAGCATCAGCCTCAACATACACATCAAATCGCCTATAGTGTTTTGAAATGGCAAATGTATCTTTCGTCCTCCATAGAAACCTTTCCAAAATCTGATAAGGATCAACATTGAGTTTAAGTTTGCCATCAATCCATAGCGAAAATCTTGCATTTGGAAACAAGCGATGTAATAATAGCTTTGGAATCTTCCCTGTACGACGAGGATCTGAGAATGGCAAGTTTTTTACTGTAACTATCCTCCATAATCCAACCTTTTTTTCGTTCTTATTATACGCATCGTCTCTTTTGATTGCGGCCTCAGTCTCTTCATCCACAAACATAAAAAAACACACATCTCTGATAGCCTGTTTACTCATGTTTTTGGGCTGCTTTATTGAATCATAGTTACCAAATATAGCTGATACAACAATGACTCCATGGCATTTTTCCATGTCCAACAGGTCTGCTTCATCTATATCAAAACCAGAACCAATTCCAGGTCTACTGCCTTTTGCAAATCCACAATGCACATGCATAGACTCCTGTATTTCATATGATGCCTGGCGGTCTTGCAAGCTAGGGTGGCCTCCAAAATCAGAACCGTTTGTTACAGATGGTGTGCCCTGATTCGTAACATATGTCCAGTTCTTCAAAAAGGGTGAAAGAGAAGGATGATGGGGCATTTCTTTTACTGCATCCTTGACAGGAAGATAACAAACCGGACATGGCCGAGGTCCTGTCCTCTTTTTATCTGCTGGTGGTGCTGGAAGCGTGAAATCTTGGCAAGCATGTCCTGCAGGTATTGGGTCTGCATTTGCTATAGGTGGCAAAGGTCTGCCTCTGATCAAAATTTGGTCAATTTCCTTTTGACCAGATTCTCCCACATGTCTTACATCTCCATCTATAGAATGTCTCTTCAAATTATTTGGTCTCGGAGACTCCCTGTTCTCCAGCTCCTTTTTCTGATACGCAATTCCTCCAAAAGGCAGTGACACCAAATTCAATTGATGATCTTGAAAAGGCTGTTGCAGGTAGAAAAGCACCATAAGAGATAGAAACGCGAGCAATGCAGCAGCATAGAATCCAGTATTACGATTACTGAAAACTCGACGAATCCTGAAGCCACAAAGCTTCCAGTCCTTGGACGCCATTTGGGGTTCAAGAAGAATCAAAGCCGGATAGCCAAATGGGTTTTCAGAGCAGGGACGAAGCCGAAAACTGGATCCCCACAAATCGGTACGCTGCGCATTAGCTCCTCCGAGCATGACATCATATAGCCTAACAAATCTCAAATCGAGTAAAGGCTTCACATTTTATAAAGGCTTCTATAAAGACTAAAGGCCTTCACATTTTATAAAGCTTTTTAGAAAGACTAAAAGGCCTCCATATTTTATAAAAGCTTCTACAGTACAAGAATTTAGCGCTGGAGCGCCCTATGAGATTTATGAAGGAATCTATTACTTTTCTATAAAGGCCAATTTAATTCTATGAAAAGGGAAATTGCGTAACCCCAAATTGGTAAGGGAGGAAATTTGCAAACTGCCTTCCTATGGTAGGTGTAGCAAAAAGAAAGAGAAAAGCTTGTGCTGGTTGCATGATAACAAAGTGGGAAATAGCCTTTGAAGACATGCTATTCAAATTTTGTAAAACCGTTGTGTTTATGAAAGTTGCATGCACAAAGACCCAATTGTCAAGTGTAATGCATGTTTTTTGTAATGGATGTGTGTTGTTGTTGATGAGTTGACATGTGTAGGTGTAGATTAAGGTTTGGTTTTGATGCATGGTCTATAACATGTTAAGCTCTTTGTAAGATACTCTTCGTGGTCAAGGAATTCGTCAAGTTCATTTTGTATTTGTTTGGATGAATGTCGAAGGCTCCAATGTTTGTTCCATGTTGGATCAAGACAGAGGCTCGTATTTGTTATTATATGATTGTTGTACAATCACTATTGTCTTAGACATTCAAAATGTTTAGCGGCATAAAGTTTAGCTACATGCATAGGAGTTTTAGCCACAACGTAAAAATAAATACAATAGAAGGTATAGTGCCAAGAAATTGGGCGTTTTGAGCTTGGAATTGGGCGATGATTTGGGCCGGAGATGGATTTCCTTGCCAGAGCACAATTCTTGGAAAAATTGACTGCTTCAATCAGCTGTGAAGGAGTCTGGCAAGATGGGGTTCAATCCCCCGAGGCGTTTTTCAGCTACAAGGTTGACGGAATTGATGGGGGTTAAAATCAGCAATTTGTGGGGTACATCTAAAGAAGATAGACGGAATTGGTGGGCTAAAATCGCCCATTTTGTTGGAAATATTGGGAATATTCTCATGTTGACAAGTGGTGTAATTGTCAAATGTTAACTTTCAGTTGAGTAGGGTGGTTGTTGTCGCAGGTGTAGGGTTTAGATGGGAGCAGTTGATCCCAAGATCAGGGATGGGTTTCTGAATTACAGGAGCTCGGTGCGGTTTCTATTTTGGCCACCTAGCTCCGTGATGTATAAACAACCAGTTAATGGGATAATGCATGCTTTCGAGTCTTATATTTTCTGTTTTTCATTATGGTATTTGGTAATCCTTGAACAAACGGATTGATCTTGGCTGAGGAGAAACAGAATGGGGAGGATCGAAAAGCTGTCTCATGGCAATGCCTTCTACTGGTTTATAAAGGTGAGAGGGAAGCTATCAGCAAAGGGTCTGTGGCATGTGGTGTCTGGGGATGAACTACGTCCCGTGACCAAAGGCAAAGCCCTCACCACTGTACAAGTGGTAAAAGGAGAATCAGTGGACGCTGTGAGTGATTCAGATAAGCAAGCTTTGCTTAAATGGCTTCAAAAGGATTGGGAAGCAAAGAATCGGATGATGAGGTATTTGGATGACACCCTCATAGCTCAAGTAGAAGCAGCTGCAACGACCAAAGATGCTTGGGAAGAACTTGCAAAGATGTATAAGAAAAAGCATTTTTCCCAGCAAGCAAACCTGTATTCCATAATCTTTTCAACCAAATTGAAAGATTGTGTGACAGCAGAAGAATTCATCTCCAAGCTCAAGGCAGCGTCCTTGCAACTAAAGGGCATGGAAAAGGGATGATGACCTGATAGTGGGAGCATTATTGCTAGGACTTCCCTCATCCTACAATAATGTCAAGAATCTAATTGGATCTGCAGAGCATGTTCAAGTAAAATGGGCATGTCAACAAATTCTAATGGAGGAAGCAAATCAGGCAGGAGAAAAGAAAAGTGGTGTTAAGGCACAGAAACACGCATTTGTTGGCAAGAATGATGGCACAGAAACACGTAAGTGCTATAACTACAACAAGGTAGGTCACATTGCTCGAGATTGCAGTGAGCCAGATCGGAGGAAGAAAAGGCAAAAGGAGGCTGATGTGAATGAGTATAAGAAGCAGAAAAAGAGGCAGACACATGGACATGGACACAAGGCTTCTGTGGTAGCTCCTGCAAGTGATACTGACTCCAAACGTAGCACTAGTAGTGACTCCATGTAATCGGTAACTCGAGCTTTTATGGCACAAGCAGAACCTGCAGAGACCAACCATTTCATGAAGTGCAGTGCTAAGGTGATCATTAAGGTACTAGAACTAGTCCTCTGTGTGGTTGTCCAGTTTTTGCTCAGATTTGGGGCTATGTTGAAAGACCTGTCAGCTCGAACACCGTATGATTCTCCCTGGGACAGACCCCATCATGGTATGATTGCAGAGCTTGCACAAGGAGTCTGGTATCTAGATTCAGGTGCAAGTG
>JAANSK020127457.1:0-15583 GCA_011763485.2 Isoetes engelmannii
GGGAAAATAGCAACATCTGATGCACACACTACATTGGCGTATGACCCACACACTACACCAACATTGCTTTGTTAGATCCTGCCTTACCAACCTTACATTAAATGTGACTCTGAACGGTCTCGAACTCGTAATATATTTGTTCTAAAACTAGTACCTTAATACTAGAACAACACCCAAATGCATGGGAAGTGTACAAAGTCGAGTGGCATCCCATTAAAATTTGCAGACGAGACGGTAAACGTAGGGGGTTAGCGTGAAACAATAGTATTTGCTGCCAATTACAGTACAATTATAGTCAGTCCTTTGTTGCCAAAGGTGCTCCAAGAAATCCTTGAATATCAGCCGATATTCGGGTAGAGGAGACAAGAGTATGCACACTTGAACAAACCATTTTTAGACCCAAGCATTTGACTATATCATATTTTCACATTATGCACCCTACTAGAGAATAGTAGATAAAAAAAGCAGGATCTGTATTGCTGCTTCGTTGATTTTACGAAGGCTTTCGAGATTGTGCCTACGGAGAAGTTGTGGGAGAGATTATCGCAGATGGGCTTCGCAAATGTAGTATACAGGCTGTATAAAAGAGTCGTGGCTCGAATGCTTCATTGGGCTACTCTATCAACAATAGTGGAGGAGTGCGATGGGGACTCACATTGTCCCACAAGCTATTTTGGACTCCATATTGATCAACTGAAAGAATAGCTTGCATTGGATGGAGGGAAGAGGGCTCGGTTTGCTGATCACATCATTACACAATTGATATATACAGATGATTTGGAGCTGTTAGCCCACACTCCAGCAAGTATGCATCAACATTTGGACGCGCTGAGCACTTTATGGTAGGACAGTAGAATGTGGGTCAACTTTGGCAAAGACCAAGGCACACATCGTATCATCTTCTAGACAACATAGAAAGCCCCACTTCACTTATAGGATAAAAACATAGAGGGAGTACAAACATACAAGTAATTTGGAATAAATTTTACTACGACTACACACTTGGACACTTGCATCAAACAACGAGTAATGACAGGTTGGAAGGCACTCTATGCCATGCAAAACAATTGCCACACAAAGCAGAACTCTATGAATGGTCCCATCAGCCACACTTTGTTCAGGGTTTTGATGGAACTAGTTCTTTTATATGGAGTGGAAGTATGGGAAACAAGATTGCATATTAAACAGGAGCAAATCATTGAAACGGGAGCAGAAGGAATATTCCCTAAGGATTCTTCTTTTTTCATAAAAAGGGGTATATTGAGCTAAAAAAAAAGGGGACCTGATTTTCTAATTTGAACCCCCCTAAACAAGCCCATTTATTTTCTTGAAGAGAGAACTGATTAAACAAAACTACCAAGTTTGCACACATCTAAGAGTGAAATATTCAGAGAAAATAGAGGATCAACTCAAGTAGTAGTATTTTCAAAAATTGAAGAGAAAATCTTCATATCCGATGCAAAACTTACAGTTTTTGTCTCGAACTCAGTTATGTACAAAAGTGTGAGGAGTGATGACTGAAGGATCAAGCACATCATGATGCTCGTTGATACCGACGTCATTTTGCTTCTCCCACTATCACTGGAGGAAGTGCTTGAGTTATCTTCCTCATCACTGTTAACAGAGGGTGATGGATCACTCCCATCTTCATTTTCATCCTCATAATTACAGACCTTCTTTAGTAAGTTGATTGTAGTTTGGCGTATGCAATTGTCAGATTTCAGCTTGAAATTATAACACAATATACGAACTTCTTTTAAGTCTAACTCATCCCTTTATCCGACCTTTTTGGCCTTCTTTCCTTTTGACGTCTCATTTTCAACTCATACCTTCCCTCGAAGTCATTCACTGCTCGCATAGCAAGCCAGTGAAACTTGAGGTTAGTCACTAGCCCTTCTTCTTGTTAGGAGACAATATCCGTATCAATCCACAAAAGTCAAATACAAGCACAATGTATCAAGCGCAAATGATGTACTTTGATAATATCTATTCCCTGTGAAATAATCGATTCAAACACTTCAAGCAATATTACACTAGGAATTGTGATACACTAGTGGTGCTCAATAGGACACAAATAATATCAATGATATAATAACAATGAACCATTGAAACTGAAATGAGGAAATTCATTGTAGCATTGGTTATAACCAAAACACTGTAGCAAATAATTCAATCTTATTTCATACCCTAAACTTCGTAGATCGACTCTGCTCCTTACAGATTTAGTGGCTACTGCACTGAATGCAGTTGGCCTCAATTGCTTTGATCATATAGCAAGCATTCCTCGGTCTAGGCGTCGGATCAGGCCGACTGTGCTGTGTTTCCAATTTGAATTACAAAGAGGCTCCAAATATATTTGGACACCTCGTAAATATCCCTAAAAAGAATGAGTTATTTATAACAAGGCACCCCCTATAAATATGAACTGGATATTTACAACCTTTTAGGTTTGCACGAATCATTTACCATTGGCTGGCTATATCAACCTTCATCTTGCATAAATTAATTTACCATTGGCTGCATCAAACTTCATTTGCGCTCCATGCTATGTACACATATCTGATAAATTAGTTTGCTCAACTTCTACCATGGTGTATCAACAGCATGCCTTAGAGTGAATTATGAGATGAACCTTGTTCACAATTCCAACACTCCTCCTTCAGCTCATAATTCACTGATCTTTAATTCACTCTTGAATAATGTGAACTTTTTCTCTGGCAGGGCCTTTGTGAATATGTCTGCAATCTGCTCACATGTATTTACATATTCCATCTGGATATAACCTTTGGCTGCCAAATCCCTTATGAAATGAATGTTTAGCTCAATGTGCTTGGTCCTTTCGTGTTGCACAGGATTTCTTACAATGGCTATGCAACTCTGACTGTTAGTTAAAATTCTTCATGGTTCTTCTTGTAGGCAATCTAACTCATCAAGTAATCTTCTCAGCCACATTAATTCTTTAGCAACCAAGGATGATGCTGCATATTCTGCCTCTGCTGAACTCATGGCAATAGCACTTTGTTTTTTGCTCTTCCATGCTATTACTCCTCCTCCTAAAAATATAGCAAATCCAGAGGTAGGTTTCCTGCAAGACAAATCTCCTCCCCAATCTGCATCACTGTATGCATACAATTTCAAATCATTAGAGGTGAAAGTAATACCATGAGTTTTTGTACCTTTTAGGTATTTTAAGACACGCTTCCCAGTAATCCAGTGCTCCTTTGTAGGGTTGTGGCATCTCCTGCTAAGGATATTTACAACATAAGAAATATCTGGCCTAGTATTATTAGCCAGATATAATAGGCACCCTATTAATGCCCTGTATGGAACTTTTTCCATCTCTGATATTTCTTTTTCATTCAAAGGCTTTTCTTCAGTCAACCTGTGCCCTGGGACCACTGGTGTCTTGCATGGATACGCATCAATGAGGTTAAACCTCTTCAGTATGTTATCGACATGCTTGGTCTGATGTAATCTTAAAGTTTTTTCCTTTCTATTTCTGTCCACTTCTATTCCAAGAAAATGTCTCAATTCCCCCAAATCAGTCATTCTGAATCGTGTGTTGAGGATCTTTTTGCACACTTTCAGAACTTCCATAGCATTAGCTAATATTATGCAGTCATCTACATAAAGGGCAATGATGCAATACTCATTTCCAGTTTTGTATCTGTACAAATTACCATCGTTTTTCAATTTTTCAAATCCTTGTTCTCGTAGATACTTATCCATGCATAAGTACCATTCTCTTGGGGATTGCCTCAACCCATATACTGCTTTCTTTAACTTCCATACCTTATTTTTCCCATGCTCATAGCCTGGTGCCTCCTTCATATAAACTTTTTCTTCCAATGTAGCATTTAGAAATGCTGTCTTCACATCCATGTGATGTAGTTCCAAGTCCAAAGCGTTTGCCAAAGCCATGAGTGCTCTAATACTTGTTAATTTTACAATAGGAGAATAGGTTTCATCAAAATCCTTTCCCTTTTGTTGAGTGTATCCCTGTGCAACTAACCGAGCTTTATATTTTTTTGTACCATCTGCATTTGTCTTAATTTTATATAGCCATTTGCTTCCTACCACGTTTTGGTCATCTGGACAATCCACAACCTCATAAGTTTCAGTATCCTTAAAGGATTCCATTTCATCAAGCATTGCTTTCTGCCATTTTTCTTTGTCTCTACTATCCATTGCTTCATCATAAGTCTTTGGTATTTCTACATCTTCCAATATGGCCATAATTTGATCATGCTCAAGCTCTTCATTGATTTTTTCTAACCTTCTACTTCTGCCAAACTCATTCCTTCCATAAGACCTGCTATCAAGACGTGCTTCTTCCATTAGTCTAGTGGCCTGTGATCTTCTCTTCTGTGAAATCTCAGGGTTTGCTGTTTCATGGTTTGAATCACCTTCATTCACGTGACTTACTTCTGTGCCTGTCTGGGATTCGACCTCTTTTGAATCATCTATTTCAGACCCCATATCTATTTCAGTACTTTGCTCCTCTTTTGGCTTTTCCATTACTTTTGAGCGAGGTTTGGCATACCTGTCTTTATATAACACCTGTTCATTAAAGAACACATCTTTATTAACAATTATCTTCTTATTTTCAGGTACAAATATTCTGTAGCCCTTGGCTTTCTCGTCATATCCAACTAGGAACCTTTACTATCTAGTTTCTGCCTGAGTTCACAAGGCACATGTGCATAAACTAGACACCCAAATGTTTTGAAAAGATCATAATTGATTTCTTTGTTCTTTGACCACAGGGTTTCAGGTGCATTACCTTTAATGCTCGAAGATGGCAATTGGTTTTGAATATAGATTGCAGTCTTTACTGCTTCCTCCCATAGATAGTTTGGGAGTCCACTTCCTTTGATCATAGATCTTACTGCATCCATGATGGTTCTGTTTTTTCGCTCTGCAACTCCATTTTGCTGGGGACTGTACCTGCATGTCAGTTGCCTTCTAATTCCATTTGCAATGCAAAAAAGCTTGAACTTAGAAGACAAATACTCACCACCTCTATCAGATCTTATACATTTTACCTTTTTTCCAGTTTCTCTTTCAACCTCAGCTACATACCGCTTGAAAGCATTCAAAGCTTGAGATTTTTGTGCAAGGCAATAGCATTTACACTTCCTGCTATAGTCATCAATAAATGTAATGAAGTATTTCTTGTTGGTTCTGCCCTTGACATTCAAGGGACCACACAAGTCTATTTGCACGAGTTCAAGGACCTCTTGTGCTCTATTTTTGGATTTTCTAAATGGCAGTCTGTTTAACTTGCCAAGCAAGCATCCCTCATAGATAAACCCGTCAGCTTTGACTCCTTTGCATTTTATGAGACCTTTCTTTGCCAAAAGTTTCAGGTTGTTGCAGTGAGTATGGGCCAAACGGTTGTGCCACAATTCAAAATCATTAGAGCTGACAATATTCACAGAATCCTTGTTTACAATCATGTTATCCATTTGAAAAAGATTTCCAACCCTTCTTGCTAAAAACTTCAATTCATTTCCCAAGAAAATGTTACATGCTTTTGAATCAAAATTTACTCTATATCCCAAATCCACAAGTTGACTAACTGATATCAAATTTTTTATGATAGTAGGAACACAAATCACATTTTCTATGTCTACAATATTTCCCTTCAAATCTACTAGCTGCAACAATCCTCTTCCTTCAATTTCCTGAAGCTCTCCATTTCCAACTTGGATCCTCCTAGAATGAGAAGCATTTACGTATTTGAGCAAATCAGTAGATTGAACTACTGATCTTTCAGCTCCACTATCAACTACAAGTGGATCACACTCATTAGCATTCAGATTTTCATTTATGACAGCAAATACATCACTTACCTCTTCCTCATCTTCAACTTCGGATTTTTCTGCCTCTTCATGTTCCTTGGCAACAAATGCACCAGCAGATTTTCCTCTTCCCCTGCTCGAACTTGGCCTGCCTCCTCTGGTTACATTTGACTTCCCTTTACCTTTTCCATAATCTTTGGGGGTCGGGCATTTGGCTGCAACATGACCTTTTCCCCCACAAGTATAGCAGTTGAATTCTTTTTTAAGTTTTGGACACTCATTCCTCATATGGCCGGGCTCATGACAGTAATAACAGATAATTTTTTCTTTCTTGACAGCATATAAGATTTCAGGAGACTCCTCACCTTCTCTTACAATTTTCTTTTACTCATATTCAGTCCTCAATACATTTTCAGCTTCTTCTCTAGTTTTACTCATGTTTCTAATGAACAAGGCAAGATTTTCATTTTCACTTACAGCCCTAGAGATTTTGAGGACTTGACTCCTCTCAGAAACATTCACTCCTGCTCCAGATAAATCAGCAATGATGTTGTCAAATCGGTTGAAGAACTCGGATACATCTCCTTCATCTTTAAGCTTCAAGCCCCTAAGCTCATTTTCCAAAAGATCAATTTGGGAGGAGGTTTTCTCCTCATAATGCTTTAAAAGAAACAACCACATCTCTCTTGGACTCAAGCTTCTAAGTTTCAGCCTAATTGTAGGACTGACTTTGCAACAGATTATACCTTGAGCTTCCTTCACTCTTGAATAAAGAGATCTTACCCCTGCTGTGTTGATAGTGGTTGCAGTTCCTCCAATGTTTACTGCTGATCCTCCTCCTCTCATATTAACAGACCCATCTGAAGCAGACCTTGCAAGCGTGCTCAAATTGATGTTGACACCTCCTTGTGGATCAACAAGATCTCAAAGGTCCTCCACTTCCAGAATGTGTTGCACTGCATCTTTCCAAACTTGAAACCCAAGCCCTCCTTTGTAAACGTCCACTGTACTCAAAAGACTAGCTCCAAATCTGCTAGACATATTTCAAGGAGCCTGCTCTGATACCAATGTTAGGAGACGATGCCTGTGATCAGTATCAATCCACAAAACTCAAATACAAGCACAATGTATCAAGCACAAATATGTACTTTGATAATATCTATTTCCTGTGAAATAATCGATTCAAACACTTCAAGCAATATTACACTAGCAATTGTGATACACTAGTGGTGCTCAATAGGACACAAATAATATCAATGATATAATAACAATGAACCATTGAAACTGAAATGAGGAAATTCATTGTAGCATTGGTTATAACCAAAACACTGTAGCAAATAATTCAATCTTATTTCATACCCTAAACTTCGTAGATCGACTCTGCTCCTTACAGATTTAGTGGCTACTGCACTGAATGCAGTTGGCCTCAATTGCTTTGATCATATAGCAAGCATTCCTCGGTCTAGGCGTCGGATCAGGCCGACTGTGCTGTGTTTCCAATTTGAATTACAAAGAGGCTCCAAATATATTTGGACACCTCGTAAATATCCCTAAAAAGAATGAGTTATTTATAACAAGGCACCCCCTATAAATATGAACTGGATATTTACAACCTTTTAGGTTTGCACGAATCATTTACCATTGGCTGGCTGTGTCAACCTTCATCTTGCATAAATTAATTTAGCATTGGCTGCATCAAACTTCATCTGTGCTCCATGCTATGTACACATATATGATAAATTAGTTTGCTCAACTTCTACCATGGTGTATCAACAGGATGCCTTGGAGTGAATTATGAGATGAACCTTGTTCACAATTCCAACACTTCTTTGATCGTGTCAATTACTCTTGTTATCCAAAAAGGTCGACCTTTGTCATCTTCCTCAGTTGGAAGTGCAATTAGCATGCCCTTAGCAATTTCTGTGATGTTACCAGGAGTCTCATTCTTACATCTTGGTCCAAGGTACATGACTTGGTCCTCCTCTTCCTCCACTGAAGGTGCCACTGCAGCATTGCTTGGACTTGCTTGGTTCTAGGGTCGATCAAATGTATTAGGCCACTTGAAAGGTTCTTGCAACTGCCTTAAACATAAGTTTTGATTCACGGTCGTTTGTTCAAGAAAGAAACTTCTCCACCACACTTGATCTTCTTCTGTGAAGTACTTGAAACCCAAAGAAATTCCCTTTTCAATTGCAGCTAATGATGTAGCTGGGGTGCTTTTCTTCTGCTTCTACTCTTTAGGATTTTTGAGAGAAAGTTGCTCTGCACACTCTACCAAGACAATGCATGGAACATGTTTGAGGAAGCGCAACCCCGCTGATGGACTCCATTCTTTTGTAGTGGTATATTTTTTGCCTTGCAAATAAGTTTCCCCGTCCTTCAAGTAAAACTTTATGTGGTGTTGAAAAGTGAGATCATTCAACTTGTTCACAGCTTGATCTCTAGCACTACGTTGGGAGAAAATAAATTCTCTGATATCAGCAGTCTTCTTTAGAATCTCAACATTCGGTACGGGAGTGTAAGAGTTTTCAATGATTCGAACTAAAGCTAGAAGGCAGAAAGCTTTCTTCCTTCGAAGGCGCACTAAAAATCTGCTGAATATCTGGTCAATTTGGTCATGAGTGTGGCCTACAAGCAAAAATCTAAGCTTCGCTTTCATGAAGATCCTTAGCTCGACTAGCATGGCACAGTAAGCAAAGAGTGTCTGATTTTATTCTCTCTAGTAGTGTTATCAAGCTGGGGGTAGAGCATTGGTGGTAGCTACTCTACCTCACAAAAAGACCTTGTTAAGAATTGTAATGGTGAGATTTGGATCACCATGCAAGTTAGGATATGTTAAGAAAACCTTGCACTTCAAACTTCCTTTGAAGACCATGGCACCTATAAGATGGACATTGACAAAATATTCCTCTGGTACATCTTTTGGGTATTTAGAAAATAAGGCAGAGTAGTTTTCTTTTGATCCATGCCATCAATAACAATAGACATATATTGTAGGGAACACTGAAGAGCTTCATTCATGTGCTTAGCAAGCTTTCTTCTTTCAACAGCTTGCTGTTCACGATGTCTAGCAAGGTTTTGTTGCACAATGTCTGTAATACAAATGAGGTAAGAATAAAACTAAATGATAATCTAACAAGCATTCAAAAGCTGTGGCTTACTTCTATCTGCCTCTGTCTTTGCAGTTTCTGTTTGACTCTTTAGTTCTGCACATCTTGAACACACGGACATTTTGTGCTTACGAGAATTTTTCACTAGACCGAATTCAGACTTCCAAAGTATAGTGAAGTGAGAAAAGGAGATGTGTTGAGGCAAAGTGCACGTCTCCTTGTATTCTTGGTAAACATCTTTTTTAGTGATGTTGTCTGTTAAGTGATACATGTGGCTGTTGGTCAACTTTTCATATATCTCCCTGAAGTAATTTTCCGTCCAAGAAATCGCAGATAGAGGATGCATAGTAATAACTCGTCTTGGCTCGCAATTGTAGGATTTTTATCCAACCTCTTGTGTATCCGTGAAATTCTAGTGGCTCCTAGGCGGTGAATAAGTATTAAGCATTTTTGACACACCTGTTCACGATTGATATAGTGAATAAAACTATTTCGGTCTGGTCTTATTCTGTAAGCTAGATAGGCGTTTTGGTCTGCTATTGACATTGAATTGTAGTTCTCTTTAATTGCATGTAGCTTGACCATGTTAAGCTTTCCAATGCAGCCCAGTGAACAGCATTGAGATCTCAGAACTCGTCTCAGCTTTTGCTCGTCCATTAGGTTCCTCTTTCTTAAAGAGGAATATGCCCTCAAGCCGACATCAACCTTGAATTTTTTGGCAGACTGACTGCTGAACACATAGTCTCTTTTTTCCACGTTGTTGTCTTCATCTTCTGAAGAGACTTCAACTCTTGGAGTAACATCCTCTATCCTCATAGGAGTGCTTGAAGCGGAGAAAAGCCCACGTGAAGCTGCTCTCGGAAAACTCGGAGGTACAATGTTAAATGAAGGTGAAGGCCCATAGGATGTAGTGGCATATTCAAGCGCAAACATGTTTCTTATTGCACTTTGAAATTATTCATATCCATGTGTGACAATAGGGGTTTGAAGAGGAGAGGAAGTCGAAATGTCACCTTCATTTGTCTCCAAACTCACTTGAAGAGAAGTTGTGATGAATTTCACAGAGTCTCAATCTTGTTGCACTCCTTTTCGTGGGCCTTGGAGTGGGAGAAGGTATAAAAGGGGGAGGCAATATGTTGCGAACTCATGTGTTTTCTGGAGATGGAAGGAATTTGTTTTGGGGGGAGGGGGAGGAGGGGGTCAGACAGGGACTGATGGTGATGGGATAAATGGTGGAGGCAAGAGGTTTCTAGTTGGACTTGGTGAGGACAAAAAAGATGGTGGTAGCCTGTTAACTTGGGGACTGGGATTGTCATCAAGGAGCAACGATGATCTTATCGATGATGGCTCAAAAGGTGGAGGTAAAACATTTATGTGCATAGATTCGTCAGTTTCAGACGAACTAGAGGGAAGGAAAGGTGGTGGAAGTCTGTTTGCAACACGATTAACATCTTTGTCAACTTGAGCTAAAGTCCTAGCTATTCAAGAATAAGATGCCAACTAACCAAGTTGAAGTCTGCAAGTAAACACAAACCAAACACTATTCCAGAATAGTTGGGGACGACGAATACTAGCAACTATATTCCATTTAGTATAGAAAAGGAGAAGAAGCGAAATGTAACCTTTAAAAGGAGCGAAAAGCGCCTTCAGTTGTGTATTCCATTTCTGCAGCTTCAGTCGCCAGAAATCAGCACCTTCCCGACTTCCTCGACCTCTGTATTTCGATTATTATACAACTTGCCATGGACAAGTAAGTGTAGCAAGTACATTGTACGTCAATTTTAGACTAGCTTTTAATATTTCTATTCCATTACATGTTTGCTATTCAAGTATAGCATCCATTTGAACGTTGTGAACCTTCTTCAAAATATTTATGAACTGGAGTGGTCCGTGACTGTTTAGCAAGATTGTTGAGCACGCGAAGGGACAAGTTGTTATTTGTTGTAGCAAACCTGTATTTAGGAATAGAAAACCAGTTTTTTCGTTAGTTGAATGACATTATTTTGTGATTTTTCTTTCAAACTTTAATTTGTTTTGGCCAGTTTTTTTTTACTTTTGTGTTGTTAGGACTTTTTTACCATATTTTGTTGGAGATTTGTTACAAATTGTTGCCTCCTTAGATATTTCTACTCTAGAATAGCTGTCTCGGACCTTAAATTCTTTGTTTGCAGGAGAGAATCCTCGAAGGCAGCAAAGGAGGCAGCCAAGGCCACCAAGGAAGCTGTCAAGGCCTCAAAAGAAGCAGCCAAGAATCAGAAGGAGCTTGAAAAAGCAGCAAAAAAGAAAATACAGGTCAAACTAAACAAGATGAATCCAATGAGGCAACTAGATCAGTCAGCCGAACCTGAGATCCACGACTGCTACAAAATGCAGTGGTTCATTACCAGGGGTGCTTACAGAAAGTACACCACCCTCACCTTCTTGCACGTCTACACATATTCTGGTGATCACAACATGAAGGAAAGTGAATTTAACTGTATGGGTCAGATTAGGGTGGTTGCACCTGTAGCTTCATAGTCTGGAGAAAACAGAATTTTCTTGAAAACTCTACAGGGTCTTATTATTGTTGACGAGGTGTATTTAAAGCTTGGCCGGGTTGCTCCACAAAACCTGTACAAGTACATGCATCATTATATGAACATGGAACCTTTGGCTACCACAATCGACAAGATGCAGATGGGCCATGAAGAAGTACTTCTGTACAGTGAGTCTTCAGAAGGAGAGGATACAAATGCAGAGCACACACCCTCTCAACAAGACAACACAGATTCAGAACCTTCTGAAGAAGAAGTTGAGGAAGAAGAAGAAGTGGAAGTGGAACGGCCCGCTAAGACATCTCGTGTGCAGAAGCCCAGAGGTACAATTGCTGTCAAGGAGCCTAGAAAAAAAGAGCTCTTTAGCTTGTGGAAACAGTTGAAGAGCCTGCTCAAAAGAAACCAGAGGCAGGGGAAAGGGTGGTAAGGCTCCAAGGGTGTCTATTAAAGAAAATAAGCTGGACAAAACCAGCGAAAAAATGGAAGAAATTAATAGGCTGAAGTACGTGCAGGATGTCATACATTTGCCTGTCACTTCCATGCGTTTGCCGACTAAGAATGAAGTTGGGAAAAGGCCCCTTCAGGCAAGAAAATTTTACGCAGATTACCTCCGAAACTTGAAGGATAGAATTAGGAGCAACCCCAATGCACATGTTGCTCATATTGTTGTTCTTGTAGACAGGGGGCAGTGCATAGACCCCACCAAGCATGATGGGACAAAAGCATAGACATACACTCATTACGTCTTGAGGGCTAACCACAACTTCAAAGCAAGGAGGCAACTGTACAAGGAAAAATTAAACCTGAGATATCTAAATGTCCTATATGCAGTCTACTGTGGTCTTACTGATGAGAAAGCCAAAATCGTTGCCAACACTCACAATGATGACAATGAATACAAGTTAAAAATGAGCTTCGTCGATAAAATCCGTTTCATGTACAGGGAGTTCCTGATATTTAAGGATAAATATGGCAAGGAACTTAAGAAACCAGGATCATCTCTCGAGCTGAAAGAATAGTGCGCTATCGAGTGATGCCTCAAGTACGATGAGGCAAACAAACAAGCGTCACTAATTCCACATGACAATTGTTTTCAGCTTGCATTTCGAGAAGGAAATGTAAGTATTTTTTGTGTTATGAAATCTTTCTAGAAGGTAATATGTATTCCAGAATACACTTTGCTTTTCTCTTGAGCCGAGTTTGTATTCTGGAATACACTTTTCTTCTTTTTCAACTTCTCTTGCTATTCTAGAATACACATGAACTCACTATTTTTCTTTACTTGTATTTCTAGATATAGAAGCTGCAAAATGAAATTTTTGATATGTTTGAAAGGGGCGAGCTGAAGACAAAAGGGAAGGTATCTAAAAAGAAAAAAGGCTCGGATGTCCCAAAAAAAAATGACTATTACTGTCTGCAGAGAGCTTCAAGGGTTTACAGACTTGTCCCTTGAAGTATATACACTATAGCAAGGGCAGCTTTCTATTTCGATGATCCGATACTTCCACATAGAGTCTGAGCTACACAAATGTAATGATTCCCTGACATGATGTAATATTTCTTACCCTCGAGTTGTGCCGAATTGTTCCATGTTCGTAATTTCATAGTGGCTGGATTATACGGAACCAGATCCGCGGGCATGAGGACATCATGAGGAGAGTTCCTGAAGGACATCGTCAAGTTTTCACATAATCATAAGATCTCCCTCTATGCGTAATGAAAGGCGGACTGACTTTGCAATTGAAAATGCTGACATTTCTGAACCAGGAGACACCCATCGAACAATATCTCTTGTACTGCTCCAGCTTCAATGCAGTTTGTTCGGCAGCCCATTTTTCATCGACGGGGTTGAATTTCAGCTCATCTGGCAATGGGGCCGACACAGGAACAGGTGTTGTTGGATCAAGAGCAGTAGCTTGGAACAAATTTCCTGGAGCCTGGCCCCAGAAATTTTGGAAAAGCCTGACCTTCAGTGTGGGTGTCGATGCACTTGGCATTGAAGTGTAGGCAAACTCGGTTTTTTCCCTCTTTTTAGACACTTTGGAGGTGTCACTCTCTTTCACTTCACTTCTGCCATTAACTTGCGACATCTCGTGCATGGCTACAGCCAGTCTACCCTGTTACATTCCAGCCCCATTCATTGTAGATGTACCCATGTTCTCGTACTGTTCGGTGCAAGGGATGGGCTCCAAAATCGTCGGTCTACTGTCCCGATTGAGATCCTTACATTTTCTCGCTAGCCAGTGTTGTCCAAGCGTGGGCATCTTGTCATTATTGGCGGATTTTATGGCATAGTTTGGGTCATTTGCCAGGTGTCCTCTGCATGTTGTAAAACCAAAAAGAATGTCCTCACAGCAAGTTATACCGACAGCTTTCAAGGATTCATAACATGGAAGCACCCAACCATAACTCCTGTCACTGTGATCCTTTTTGACAGAATAGATTGGACTTTCCTTCATAAGGCCATGCCACACAATGAGCTATCAGAGAGGGTGATAAAAAAAATCCAGGGTTCAATATGACTGGATACTATGTAGTTCTCATAAATGGGGTGCCTAGTCCTTTTTTTGAATGCAAAAGGGGGATGAGGCAGGGTTATCCACTGGCTCCATACATTTTCCTCATAGAAGTTGAGATGGTAACTAGAGCAAGTTTGAATTGCAAGCTAAAGGTCTGGTGCAGGGTCTAGAACTTCTAGGGAACTTAGGTACTTTCTCTATTATGCAATATGTTGATGACACATTTGTCTTTTTGAATGAATTGGTCTTGACATGATTGAGGGATTTGGGAAGGCCTCAGGGGTTTTATTGAATAAAGACAAATGTTCTATTCAGTCTGATAGGAATTTGACACTATTTGACATTAAAGTGGTGAAGCAGAACTCGACGACTAAATTATTGGGCTTACTATTAAATTATTTGCTGATATACAACGATTTAGCGCAGGAAGACCAAGATGATGCAAAAAGCTCAGGAAGCATAGAAAGTATAGATTCACAAATGAATCTGGACTTGGGCAAGTTTGAGGGTTTGATTGGTCTTTGGTGACCAACAAAAGAAGAAAAGGTAAAGGGAGTGAAAAATATAAAAATCTGGGACCACTTAGAAGGTCTCCAAGGAAGATTCTTCCACCTTCAAATGGATATAGATCTTAAAGGTATTACTTGAAATATCCAAGGAATCAATTCCAACGTCACAAGAGGTAGACTAAAGGTTTGCCTTAACTTTATGAATTTGGATTTTCTCTTCTTTCAGGAGCATAAATTGCATGAAGATAACTTTATTGACATCATTAATAGAGCTCTTCTTGTTAATTTTCATCATTGGTCCCTAAAGCTAATAACACCTCAGCTCGCATCACTATAGCTTGGCACAATAGGATCAACTTCGAGGACCTTCAGATGATGCATGATAACAGCATGAGGTGGCAGATCATCGATGGTAAGATAAGTAATTTTAGCTTGACCTTAATCAATATCTATGTTTGTCATCAGCCTGTTGAAAGAACTCTTCAATGGAATACCATTAACAATAGCCTGAATAATATCCCCAATGATGAGTGCATCATTGGTGGTGACTTTAATATGGTCACTCATGATTACATGAGGAATATGAATTTCAGGGCTCTCAATAATGAGGAAAATGTGGGTTGGTGCAACCTCCTGGCTAATCATAATCTCACGTTGGCTAGAATTGTGCCTCACTCTAGTAGCTGGAGTGATCATAGAGACCAATCTGTTTGCTGTCTTCACGATAGATTCTACCTCTCTAAGATTTTATGGAACAACAGCTCTAGGGTTATTGATCCTACCAACTATACCATTTCGGATCGTTTCCCTCAGCTCATTATCACTAAAGGTATAGCTTAAATAGAAAGAGAAATTCTTATTTCAAGTTAAACACTAACTTGCTTGATCATGAAGATTTCTTGTCAATCTGGAGCAGGTTATTAATCAGGAGGATAAGCCTGGTGATCACAATAGATGGATGGACTGGTGGGTAAGAATGGCCAAAAAAATCAAAAACTAGCTCAAGGTCTGGAGGAAAAGCATCTATCAGCTGTGATGATCATACGCAGTATACAAGTATTATACTGGTATGTACAAAGGATGATCATCACACGGATACAAAAAGCA
>JAANSK020127568.1:0-15576 GCA_011763485.2 Isoetes engelmannii
GCCCAATGCATACGTGCATGAGCGTATATACATGGGTATACTCCCCATATACGACTATGTCTACACTACCCCACCACGCTATAGTGGTGACACTCACCACAATGGTGACCCACACTATAGTGGCCCCAACACTTGTACTACTTGATGGCCTGGACAACACTACTAGGTAGGAGATGGGTTATTTGCAACGTCAATCTGCGATGTATATCAAACGTCCACGTCGCAAAAATTGCGTACGTTTCCATGAACGTCCCATTTCGATGTTGGAATGTCTGGCCAAGCATTGCAATGACATCATATAACAAATGACATGCTACGTCGCACTAGCAATGTGTCACGTTGCACAAACGATGTCATTACGATGCAAGACATCTAAACTGCAACCTCTCATCCATGACATAGAGAAAGAATACAAAATACATCCTAATGTGTTGTTTTTGGTGTGTTGGTAAGGCCTCAAGTTTTTTAACTATAGGTTAGGAGTTCGAGTCTATAAAAAAATATTTTGAGTGCGTACTTTATATGTCATTGCATATGATGAAAAATTTTGCAACGTCAACGACATTGCCATCACGTCGCATGCAACGTACATGTGACGTGTTTACAACATTAAAATGGCATTTCCATCACGTCGCATGCAACGTACATGTGAGGTATTTACAACATAAAAATGGCATTTCATGTACGTACCTACAACGTCAATGCCATTGCCATTACATCGCATATGCGTGCGACATCGCACTGCGGAATCCAGACGACATCTTTTGCTATGTGTAGGAAACGTTAAAGCATCTACATGCGACATTTTATGTCATTGGTATATCACTAAGATGTCGCTAATGACGTCTCAAATCCTCCATTTTGTAGTAGTGCACGAAGCCCTGGCCTATTACAAGTCGAAGCTTCATTTGAGAGCTTTGCATTGATAATCAAACCATGCATTTCGAGGAAAAGATTGTCCATTAGAACTATTCATGGTATTTCTGATCATGTGTTTGCCAGAACACGTAAAGATGCACTTAAAAGCGTGATGACCAGTTTATGATTCTTTGTAGGCAATGGCATACGTAATAGCAGTCAGACACTGCATTTGTACTTGGTACTGCCAATTGAGGGCGATGAAAATAAGCTTGGATGATCAAATCCATCTTTTCATCTCTACTAACAATTTTGGCCTGCACATATTCCACCATACCAGCAATTGCAAGAGACCACTAGAAATGATCAAATAAAATTGTTACACATTTGGAGAAATTATTCATGGTATTTTTGATTATGTGTTTGCCAGAACACATAAAGATGCACTTAAAAACGTGATGACCAGTTTATGATTCTTTGTAGGCAATGGCATATGTAATAATAGTCAGACACTGCATCTGTACTTGGTACTGCCAATTGAGGGGGATGAAAATAAGCTTGGATGATCGAATCCATCTCTTCATCTCTATTAACAATTTTGGCCTGCACATATTCCACCATACCAGCAATTGCAAGAGACCACTGGAAATGATCAAATAAAATTGTTACACATTTGGATAAACACCTTCCCAAACCATCTGATAGGACAAGTGGCATTTGCTGACTGACGCTAGCACATAATCTCATATGTTTGAAGTTAAGCCCTATGCGGCAAGATTAAACCTTGGCAATTGCCCGGCAATGGTGTGAGCATTGAATTCACCTACAAGCATAACATAGCTTAGTTGTTTCAAAGCCCGAATATCATCATATAGGTCGACATAAGGGTCCAACTTATCAACATCAACATGAAAGAATTTTTACTCCATATGTGAGAAATGGCAAGCGACAATAAATAGAGAGGTTTCTTGCTGGTCTTGTACTATCATATTTACAGTATCTTCTTGCCATTTGCAAGAATTACAGAAGATTCTAAAAATGTCATGTACTAAAAAATCAGCCCACCATATCTCTCTTACATGTGCAATCATTGAACGAGGAATAGTGCTGATATCTTAGAAGGTCAAGGATCCTTTGACTAACATGTTTTCATAAGAAAAAAATCCATGTTCTTTGCAATAGAGTTTAAACCATCTACTTTTTGCGAGGGAAAACCACGGCAATTTCAAGGTCACAATTCAAATTTTGGAGTATATGCACCATGGGTACCACCCAGAGCAACAACTATAGTGTGAGTAGAAGTTGGGCAAGCATTCTTAGATGAACAAGCAACACTAGATATAGGAGCAATAGCGTTCCATTTGGAGCAACTGTATTAGCAGCAACAGTACCAACCTTAGAGTTAGAAGCAATAGCATTTGTATCATGAGTACATGAAGCAATAGCACGAGTACATGGGGCAATATCAGAGGGAATTGTCGATGGAGCTTTAGGACTAAGATTTGCAAAAGGAACATGGAGGTTAGGGATCGGCACATGGTTATGACTCGAAGTCACTTTGCCACACGACCAATTTAGCAGCTTCGCAAACTGTCGGATATCTCTCACTCGTAATCACGAGATCTGGTTTCCTACAAAGGAGTACAAATGGCCCTTTAAGTTTACATTGAATAAACATGTGAAATGTGAAACACTGAATAAACATGTGAAACTAGATCTTTGCAGATATAGTACATGTAAGAAGTAGTACATCATACACTTTGCTACCCACGACATCATCAATTGGTTGGTTGTTGATTGTCATCAGATCCAAATCTTGATATTCATGTCAATCGTGTGCATCTGGAATGAGTCCAGGCTAGTAGCAAAATGACATAATCCGATTTTTTATTTTCTTGGTTCCTTTCTAAGATTAGATAGTGGATGCGTCTTTGGTAGTGATAACATCTGGTGGCATGTTATGGTTGAGGTTGTATCCTTTGATTTGGCATTGTATGTGACAATCCCGAGTCGTACGACATGTAACAGAACACAACCTGCACGTTGCTCTCCACTAAAGATTCATTGACAGACATTGGTGTTCTATGTTTGATCGTTGGCAACGCATCAACCTTTCATTCTCATGCAAACCATATCATATGTGGAATGATGTACAATCTAGTTCCTTTCTAAGATTAGATAAAGGAGGCGTCTTTGGTGGTGATAAAATCTGCTGGCATGTTATGGTTGAGGTTGCATGGTGCATCCCGAGTCGTACGACATGTAACAGAACACAACCTGCACGTTGCTCTCCACCAAAGATTCATCGACAGACATTGGTGTTCTATGTTTGATCGTTGGCAACCCGTCAACCTTTCATTCTCATGCAAAACATATCATAGACATGTGGAATGATGTACAATCTAGATGGTTGATGGCAACTTGTGATGTCTAATCCATATCATGAATCATATCAAGATCTTTTTTTTTTTACAGTATCTTTTTGATTGACCATTTAGAAGAGCAGCTTTCAACTTTTACGGACTCTAAATTACAAATAGCTACATGATGCCAAGATTTTAGCAACCCAAAGGCAATTGTACTTAGATATGTACCTAAGATATATATATAAAAAGGGCCAAGAACCTATTAGTCTCCACCACAGTAACAAGTGATGGCATAGTACTAGTGATTGTCAAATCATTTGAAGGGGGTGGGGGATGAGAGACGATTGTTGGGTTTAGACAGACCAAAATGAGTAGATTCACTACCAGTAGTTATCTTCTGAGTCCAAGGGGTCTGCCTAAGAGGGCTTTCACACGAGAATTTCAGAGGACACTTGAAGAAAAGCTATCAATAGTTAGTCGAATCAAGAAACTAGTAAACATTTATCAAAGTTAGAGCACAGAAAGATTTGAAGAAGGTAATGACAGTATTTCATTCATAAACTGTTGAATGGAAATACACTGATACAAAGATCCTGAGATCATACCAAAGATGAGTACAAAACAGTTTTGGTATAAGACGTACAGAATTGGATCGAAAGTGAGCAGTCGACAACTAAGGGCGCATAAGTAAACTTCCGGTCCCTTGGTCGGTCTGCGACATGTCTTCTCTAAGGGGGAAGCCATGCCACCTTATGGTTAAGCAAAATTTGTACTTGCAAATCTTGTACAACAGCATATGTACCACAATATTCAGACTTCCACTAGGCGTCGTGATAGACAACTTGTCATATTCTGCCCGTGGGGGTTTCCATGGCTTCCTTCGTGGCTCCATCCGTGCTTTACCCGTTACTTCTTCCGTGGTGTCTTCGCTTCCGTGGTTGGCCCCATTACTTCTTCTGTTGCTTCTGCACGTTACTTCTTCCGTTGTTGCCGCCATTACTTCTTTCTTAGCTAGCTCCTTTTATTCACGGCTTTCTGAATGTGGAGCTTTTGCCGTAGAAGCCTTTGTATAACATTGACGAGGTGTCAATCTTAACAACCTTTCATTCTCATGCAAACCATATCATGGACATGTGCAATGATGTACGATCTAGATGGCCGGCGGCAACTTGTGATGTCTAAACCATATCATGAATCATATCAAGACCCTGATTTTTTTTTTTTTTTTTTTTTGACAATATCTTTTTGAATGACCATTTAGAAGAGGAGAGTTTTGCATTCAACTTTTACGAACTCTAAATTGCAAATAGCTACATGATGCCAAGATTTCAGCAACCCAAAGGCAATTGTACTTAGATATGTACTTAAGATACACCTATAAAAGGGCCAAGAACCTATTAGTCTCCACCAAAGTAACAAGCAATGGCATAGTACTAGTGATTGTTAAATTATTTAAAGGGGGCGGGGGATGAGAGACGGTACTAGATACTTGCTTCAAAGGCATATTATTGGTGTTGTGCGGATGACACATGAGGTACAACATATGATGGAAAACAAAGGGATGATGGTCCATACAATACAATGTTGACAAAGAGATTGAATATCCAGAAAAAATAAATTTAAATCTCGTAATGCGGGTTGGATATAAAAAGAAAATGTTGGTCACTTCCATTTTATAGGTTTTATACTTATATTTAAGCATTCGTTTTTGGATTGTCCCCTGGGTTTTAGTATATTTTGGCATATTACAAGCATATCTTATGATCTGATGGCCATTATCACTGATCGTTTTTCCGGCAATGAAAAACTTTTTGGTACCTTCTCACATGAATATGCCTAAGGTTTTTTGTGTTTTGGATGCCATATTTTTCTTACAGCAATCGAAGTCATTTTAACCTATTTTTTTCCCAAAGACAATTGGCTTTTTTGCGTTTAGGCTCAAACTTTTTTATTATTTTTTTTCTTTTGTTTCTAATAATCAATTCTCTGAAATGAGTTTTCACGAGATTTTTCTTAGAATGGATTCTCTCTTTTTTCAGGTAAATATAGTATTAGCAGATATGACTTTATCGTCATCCAATTTATCCATATTCTAGAAATTTTGGCGATTAATGTTGTTCTAGCTATTTTCTTGAAAGCAACATCTCTATGTTCCTTTATAATTCCTATATAAACGATGGTGATTTTTCTTATAAAATGGATGCGTACGTTGAAAGAAATGGCAAATATTTCTATGCAGTATTACCAAAAATTTAATATACATATACTAAAGCATATAAGGAGGGCAATGTTTTTTTTTTTTTTCATAATATGGATACGTACCTAGAAGAAATAACAAATATTTCTAGGTAGTATTACCAAAACTTTAATGTACAAACACTAAAGCATATAATATGAACATGAAAGAGGATTTTCCAATTGTCAATGGGTTTTAAGAATCTAACTGTGCTGAAAAGGAAAAACTAAAATTATGTATACCATTTTACCTTGCACCTGGTCCTTAATCCAATACGTAAGCTTAGACTAGACATAATAATTTAAGATAATAGGACTCCGGGGGTTGCAGCTAATATGACACATAGGGTGTATGCGTGCATAGGGTCAAGAGAAATTAGCCTTTATACAGAATTTGTCTTAGAAACTTTCCCTCATATTTTATATACCCCTACCATATTTCTTATATACATTATATGGAATTCAAGCATAAGAAAAACTTCTTTCCATACTTATATGGTATGACGAGGGGAAAGAAAAACCCCCTCCCTTACACTCACATAGTTTCTACAATTTTTTCTGAGTGCACACGCCAGAAATAGGACCAAATGTTAACATATCAAGAAAGTGTAAAAAAAAAAAAAAAAAAAGAAAAAAAAACCTTTTAAGACATTAAGTCTTTTACCTCTTTACATCCTTACTAGGAAGTATTAAGATACAATTGGCAGTTTTTTGGACATAAAGGTGACAAGGGCCTTGTTGCTACAAGGGCCCTACTCAACCTATATTTATAGCGTCAACTACTCTTAGTCTCAGCCAATTAAAGATTTCAGTGAAGCAAAATTTATGAGATATTACCTTCGAAGCTTGCATCCATGGTCTGCAATAGCCCAGTGGCAATTTATAAATTTCATAAGCCCAGTGGCAAAATCATTGATTTCATAAACCCAGTGGAAAAATTGGGAGACAATCCCATATTCATTGTAAGAGTTGTATCAGCTCCTTAATCCATATGTTGAGACAATCATTGTCATTTTTCGCATTTGTATCCTAAGAAAACCAAGTAGGTCAGTAAGAATATTATATTCACCTTTATTTCCGTAACCATACGCAAGGTCTACGGTAAAACCATAGAACTGAAATAGAGAAAAAAAACATTTTAAGACATTAAGCCTTTTACCTTTTTACATCCTTACTAGGAAGTATTAAGGTACAATTGACAGCCTTTTGGACATAAAGGTGACAATGCCCAAAAGCGAAGATATGGTTACATGTGTTTTTATGAATTGATTCTTAAATACTTCCAAAAATTCATGTTATTCCTCAGCATAAACAGTAAAACATTTTAAATAAGCATTCTGTTTACATCTACAATTTCAAATGTATATTTGGAAGCCAAATTTTCCCATGGCATACTTAAACTGCTAAACATGAAAAGTACCTTGTCAATGAGTTCAACATATTAATTTATAGAATACCATTTATGTCATGTAAATACCTAGCAAGAATTGCTTGCTGAAAGTTCCAGTTGAATCATAGCTTTCCGTTCCTTAATCGTGAAAACACAACAAGGAGCAAGAAACCCGGTTACTTGCAGTAGAACCAAAGGACAGTTAGCCTTAATCAGGGTAAAAGCCTAAGATACTGACGGGTAAGCTATAGGTTTCTTGAGCTTAACGCCCTTCACCTCATTTATTTTCACACACAATAGCAGGATGAAAATAAGCTAAATAGCAAAAACGTCACTAAATAGCAACACAAGAGTTAAACACATCAAATCCGAGATGCCATACTATTTGAAAGCTTGCACTCAATGGATGTAAACTAGCATGAAATGTCATCATTAATAAACAGGAACTCAGCTTTCCAAAGGCATACTCAGGAGTATTCTACTAATGTAAGAGCCAAGGAACATTCTGTGGCCATGCAATTAGCAGCATAATAATTGTACCTCAAGCACAGTCCTAAGTACATGCAAACCGCCCATACGCAATTAGTCTCATTGTTAGATCACTATGCAGAATATTATATGTAGCTTCATTCTAGATTGTCATATGCTGCACCTGTAGATTTTACCAGCATCTTATAGAAGTTGCAACTACTTTACATTAGCTGCACCCCCCCGGGCATCCATCGCAGAAGCGCGTGCAACAATTGCACTCTGATCATACCTCTGATACCCATCCCTACTTTTATGGCCAGTAAATTGGAATGCCCTTAAGGCACATCTGAGTAATGGCGGTCGTTCTACAACTTTTATTTGTAAAATTTCCTTGGATACTACATACGAACTGCAAAACAACAATAAAACTATGTCAGGTACTTTTTTATGCAGTTTGAACTTCATTATGTAGTCAAAAGGCAGTGTCCTAGTCCACAGATCAGTCTAGAAACCACATTGCAACATAAATATCACAATGCAAACACAAGAAACTGGAACTTAACAAGAAACTGGGAACTCTTAATACAAATAAAAAACAAGAAATACCTGCAACAGGAGCTCCAGGATCCGCCAGATTTGGAAGAACACTAGAAACTGAAGACAAAAAAAATCATTTCTAGGATAATAAACTGCAATACAACAGAAAAGGCTTCAAAAATGCAATTATCAGTCTTCTTTCGCGCCATAGCCTTCAAGCGCCTATGTTCTCCTGGATGCTGACGATTTGAAGCCATTTTTTGAAAACAGGACGAAAATAGAGCCACAATCTGAACTGAAAATAGTGTTTGAGTGCCAAGAAGCACTTGCACAGCTGAAATACTTGCACAGCAGCAAGTCTTTGTGCCTAAAACCTAAGCAAGAAGCCAAAAAACAAACAGACTTTGAAGAAACACTTGAACACACCAAAAACTCGTCCACGGCAACAAGGCCTTGCGCCTAACACCTAAGCAAGGTCGAAAAATAGCTTGTGATAGGTCGGAAATAGGAAACAGAGTTTCAAGAAACACTTGCAGAGCAAAAAATGTTCCAGGGCAACAAGGCCTTGTGCCTAAGACGCATTTACAGTTGGATTTAGCACCTAAAAAAGGTCGGAAACAGCCCCAGGGGCCTTCGCCATCGCCAAAAATTTCTTTGGGGCCTCCGCCATCGCCAAAACTTCGTGGCTCCCCATGTTCGAGAATGTGGGTTCTTGGAACTTGGTCCCCTTTTCCGGTTCAGCCGGTGACCCGCTCCTGGCTTCACCGGTCGCGGGACCCAACCGACAGAACCGGAAAAGGGTCCCAAGTTCCAAGACCCCATACATTCCAATCGTCACAAAAAATGCCATGATATTATTACCATTTGCTTAATTTCCTTTTTAGCCTCATCACTATTTTCCCAAGTCATCAACCAATGGTCATAAATCACTACTGTAATGTAAACTTCCAGAAAAAAGCTCCAAATGTTGAAACTAACTGGCAAAATTTCAAATTCTGTACCTTATTGTCACAACACCTTTGCATTAATTTGAGCAAATAAACATATCTGGTACAAGCTCAAAATTAAAACCTTATGACCACAGGAGCTTTGCATTAGTTTGAGCATGGAAAACCATGGGAAATTACATATAATTACTCTTAATAATAAAAAAAAGGGGGAATCTGGCATCAACATGAACACCTCCAAGAAGAAGATTTTGAACCCAAATTACTCCTCATGTGAATAGCCAAAGAGGTCGATTTTGCTTATGTAACCTCTCTGCACCTATTGCTATCTGCAGATAATTTGGTCTGCCCATCAATGTGTGTCTAGCAGCATTCAGATCCAGCATGGCAATAAAAGCATGAGCTAAACCATGTTCCAGATATGGCCTAGTGGCAGGACCTTAAACCGTCACACCCGAGGTCATGGGATCAAACCTGACCAATATCGGTCTAGTAATGGGGACCTTAAAATTCCTTTGCCCCAAGGTCAAAGGTTCAAGTATGATCAATTGGTCTTGTAGTAGAGACCTTAAATCTGCCATATGTAATCACATGCAAAGAAGCTCCTAGCATAGAATCGGAATGATCGTACCTAGGAGTGCATTGGCTTCCATATGATCTGTAGAATAAAGTGAAGTAGAATGTAATCATGATGTGATGATGAATAGACTGACGTTCTTCAATAAAAAAATTATCTACATGAGCTTTTTTTTGTACAGAATAATATAAATGAAATTCAGTGTTTATTCTACCATTCACGTAATCTAAATGGCAGAATTTACCATGCAATGATAGAATTCTACCATCCAATGACAAAACTCTACCATGCAATGATAGAAACAATAACTACTTCACATATAAAAGAGATGAAGGGATTAAGTACTTACTGTAACTAAATATTTAACAGAAACAAAGATGAAGGGATTTACTGCTTACCACTATATCTAAGCTTGCCATCTTGTAGATTGAACCTCTCCTATTTGTGCAGTTTTATCTTGGCTACGTCTACTACATAAAGAACTCCAAGCAACCAATGGCCTCTCATATGGAAATTGTTTGGTAGTATACTCGCTTGCATATGCTCGAAGGCACAAGTCTAGATTTTTGTGAATTTGTTCCGCACCTTATTTTTAAGGACTCCCATGAGAATAAAAGTCCTTTCATCATCTGCAGAACCAAGGATCATGGTTTGACAAAGACCAGCAAGCTTGAAATATGCAGGCATGTGCTCTTGTAGCACTTGACTATACCCAATTTTTCCGAAACCAATGAAAATACATCTACTAAACTAATGTTAAACAATCTTCAAAAGCTTAACATTCTTTTACTACTTGGTACATTCATGAAGCGGACTTAGGACTTACTCAAGACCATAAATCAGCAAACTTAAAAGGATAATGAATTAACATACCTGCACTAATTGAGAATGTGCTTTCACACAAACTTCGTCTTTTGAATCATATGCCAAAAATCGCGATGAATTTGTGCTCTCAATTTCGACAAGCTTGTACCATGAAAGAAACTTTTCCCTGTTATATGACACTGTAAAAGCGATTGTATATAATCACTCAAAGGCATGGCATGACAACTTCCTTATGTTGCTATATCCTGAGATATACATAGTTTTTTTCTTGCCATCTTTATTAACATATGCATTTGCAGGAGCATTGACAGCAGACCTATATGAGAAATGTAGCAGATCAAAGCCATTTCTTACACAATAGATCAATGTCATTAATTCATACTCAATTCAATGTGCATCACTTGCTAATGTTAGCAAGGTCTCAGTATCTGTAAGGAGATTCAATAGCTCCAAAGCCTTCTCCGTCTCCTTATTTTTCTTGACATATATCTTATCCATTAGTGCAACTAGTGCTGGATATTCATTGAAGATCTGTTCATCAGTATAATACAAGAAGATCGAGTGCGTGCTAACGTTCGTTAGCATCTTATTACCTTTAGTCAAACCTACAGATATTTGAATAATCTATACCTGTGTCACATGTAGTAAATGAGCTCAAGGCAATGGAAAATGGAGATGAACTACTGTTGTAATAATAAAAGAAGGCAATACAATAAAATGAGAAAATAGATAAATTGTGGCTAGCCTTTTGGAGCTACGGCTAAAGAATGCATATGCTTTGGTAACCAAGTTTTCCACCTTCTCAAGCATTTGAATGGATCTACAATTTGATATTCCAAATCCATGCAATAAGCCATAAATTTATTCCCAACATATAAGGTGCCATTCCAGTCTGAATTCAAACACACAAACCATTTATGTTCCCTTGCATAATAGAGGCTCCGCCGATGTCAATACAAACTAGTTTTTTTGCTATCTCATCTATATAGACAATTTTAGCTGGCTAACCAAGGTCTCCTTTGCAATTTGATAGATGTTTTATGCATTACCATCTTGCATCAGCTTTCTGATTCCAACATAGGTGGACCATCTCACAAGTTCTTTCACATAATAGACTGTCGTACAGACCTAAGAACTATTGTCCTTAGTGTTGGCTTCATCCAATGACAACGAAAAGCAATCATATGATGTCCCTCAAGTCATCTTTGCATAACTTGATTCATTACCTTAACAAATTCCCATCCACTATTTTGTGACCAATGCAAATCAGGAAAATTTGATATGCAAGCACGAATTCATTAATTTGAGAAACCATACAGTCTCATTTTTCTCCAAATACCTTGTCAAAGGCATATACAGGGTAGTTTATGGAGGCTCGTCCTACCGCAGAAGCAAAAAAGCATTCAGACAACACTACGGACCCTCAAAATAAAACGCTACACTTTCAGTCAACCGCATCTTCGTATAAATACAGACGGTTTGAGATAGTACTAAAGTATTATCTGAGTTTTGGTATACGCAACAAAAGTCAAAAGGATCGCAGTTGCAGCTACGTTGACCATGGGCTATGTTGCCTCACCGCTGGAAAACATGGACAAACGGGCTCGTAATCTACTAATTACAGTATACAAAAACTTAGAAGAAGTGCCTTGGCGTTGAAGCGAAGGTGTACGATTATCTTATTATACACATCGATATTTTATACAATGTCGATAGTTAGCATCCAGCCGATTATTTACATGTGAAGGAACACTTATTTGAATTAAAAATAATAGAATACAGTACCATGAAAAGAACAACCAATTAAGCTATGGATAATGGCAATGGCGATTGGGACTAGGTCAACCTGTTTCATCATGCTCATCTGATGGAGAGAATTCCACAACAACATCTGGCATCCCATCATCATTTACAGTCATTGCCAATGCCGCCCTCTTGATTTGTTGTTGACCCAGTTCTAGGCGAACATCTGTATCCATGTCACTGTAGCCCGTCCAGTCTGGTATATCCTGCTCGTTATATTCAACATAAGGCGTTCTTGATTTCTTTGCAATACCTTATTGAATTCATTATGCACTTCATGATCATGAGCTAGAGCACCAAGTATCGCACCGGGAGGCCTGAGATGCACTCTATCAAGTGTCGATGAATTCCTGGGAGTTGGTGATGTCGTCCTAGAGCCTACCGGTTTGGACATGAATGGGTTGACCTGGCAATATTTCAACCAGTTAGAGGGACGGACAAATTTATTATGCGTTAGAACTCACGAATTTAGCCATATCTCTTTGTATATGGTCCACCGTGTCGGGATTAGTGTGATCTCTTTTTAACTTATCCAAGACTTCGCCATAGTCATCTACCTCGAACAAATCTATCACATCGTCCAAGTTATCAGGTATTACCGTTTTCTTGATTAATTCAATGTCCGGGGCTGCACCCGAAGGTTCACCCGTCATTTTCTGTTCGTCTCCCACGTCTGCCTCATCTTTGCTGTCGTCTTCTGTTTCTGGTCCACCTTTTGCTAGCTTTTCCAGAAACCTTGAAGAAACCTTGTTTTCCTGTCATCGTATTCTAAAGCCACACTCTTTTTCCCTTGGATCAAAGCAACCCTAGAAAATACCACATGAAAAGAAGTCGAGCACGCAACCATCATGCGGTAGAAGCTATTGCACAATGTAATTAGCATAAGATGTTTTCAGCTGTGGTGGGAAGATTAGATCGCCATCCATTGACATCTGACAATATTTCATTCTGGCTGTGAACATGGCCCTCTTGTGCTTTTTTTTTCCTTGTCAGCCTCCTCGTCACCAGTTGGGTCCTTGGTTGGCAATTCATTCTTCTATGATGGATGATCTGGCAAAGAGAAGCGCAAATCCAATATTTCCTGTTTAGACAGAACCCCTGGACTCACTTCTATTGATGAGGATGTCGGTGATAAAGTACTAGTGTTGCTTTACTCATTTTGTTCTCGAACCCATGATCCTCGTAGGTGCCAATATAAATGCAATCACCCCCATCAATTTGGGATTGGCTATAAAGGCAGTTTGTCATGTGGCCTGGAAGAAGTAACATCAGTAGTTGAAATATTTTAGCCATGGTCATTGCCGTGATCCTTCTATACAAGTCTAGGAATTGAGATACCATCCAATCTGTCTTGAAACCTCGCATGTCGACACCGATTAGCTGGGCATGCTCGAGGATAGTGTTAACTGGAATACCAACATTTGTACAGATTTGGATTTTGTTTCTCTGCTGTTGACGCAATTTGTCATCTTCGAGCAGTAGAATCTCGTTAACAGAGCCTAGCATGGCGGAGGGCAAAGTACCCAAAACTGTTGTTTTGTTGATATCCTGTTTAATGTAGGCAGTATCCATGCCGGCAATCTCAAGAAGACGTTGTTCTGTAAAAGCAGGATATGCCGTGAGCAGGTCCTGGAAGCTAAGATATTGCACGT
This sequence comes from Isoetes engelmannii, assembly GCA_011763485.2. Taxonomy (NCBI): domain Eukaryota; kingdom Viridiplantae; phylum Streptophyta; class Lycopodiopsida; order Isoetales; family Isoetaceae; genus Isoetes; species Isoetes engelmannii. The sequence continues at coordinate 13,662 of JAANSK020127568.1, forward strand.
CTGTGTTACTGTTGACATGGTGGAGGACCTCTCTCTCCATCAGAGTTAATGTCCTCAAATCCCATGCCCACTGCTTATAGTCAAACTGGCCTGTGTAATCTATATTGATCTTCAAGTAAGATATGCTAGCATCTCATCTATCAAATGATCGACCTCAACAGGTGACATGCCTCTAAGAAAACGAGAAAAGGTCTTGTTAAAATATTATTTGGTCGGGCCTTTTAGGGACATTGCCTTGGTCGTCGCGTAACTCTTTCTTAACCCACTCCCAACCACTTCAACACCTTGGCCTAGGTGGGCTCGGGAAGGAATATCCACTGCTTCTCATTTTTCAGCTCTTTGACCTTCAGTGTGATTGTTGCCACCTCTTGAAATTCCTGTCATAACATAAAGGGTTAGCATGATCGCCATGGCGATCCTGCTGAATGCAACATGGCAAAGCATTATTAATAATTCTCAAGGCGATTACTATGGCGATCCTTGAGAGCAATCAAGTCTGTAAATTAAACATAATCTACCAACATACCTACCAGTTTTCATATTTGCCCTATATCCACGAGCCAAGTGCTTTATGTCAATTTCTCAGTTGCTGAAGTTTCTTGATGGGAGGCTCCTTGTATACTGTGTTGGCAATGATTTCATTGCACTCAATGGACAGGCGCAGGTGTTCCGTGTTATTCAAGTTTCTGTTCAAAATTTTTTCCCTTCTTCTTGCATATATCCTAGAGAGTGCAGTCTTCTGTTCAGGGGATTCAATCATGCGACAAAGGACCCGAGCGGCAAAAATGAAATGGTTCCCAGATATGATGTAATATTTTTTACCCTGGAGTTCAACATGATAGCTCCAAATTATTTTCAATCCTGTGGCAGGATCAAATGGAACAAGATCAGCCAGCCTCAGAATGTCGTGGGGACTCTCCCTGAAAGACTTCATCAACGTCATCACATGCTCATTAGCCTTGGTCCTGTGCGTCATGTAGGACGGTGCAGAGACTCAATCATATATGTTAACATCTTTGAACAATCATGATACACCCATTGAATAGTACCTTTACGATGCTCCAGTTTCAAAGCTGTCATATCTGCCGCCCGTTTTTCATCTGTTGAATTGAACTTCAGCTCCCCTTGCAACATTGGGATTGGTGTGGATAGGACATAGACCACCGCTTACAAGTCTCTTTTTGAGACCTTGCCCTTGGGCCTGGTTGGCTCGATGACCTTGAAATTGATGCCTGATATGGCCTCCCTGGGTGTAGAGACCGATGTGGAGTCATCGTGTTTCCTTTTCGTTGAAATGTTGCTAGTCTCCTCACTTTCTTCCAAAGTGGGTTTCATTCCAGAACCCGTCGAATTGTCCATAGTAAATTCGGAGTACTTGTTCTTCGAACTCTTAGCCAGGTATCTAGGAGACTTTCCTTTGAGAGATTCGTGCGACACAACCCTTGAAGATGGGCTCGCTCTTGAAGGAGACACGTCTTTCGTGCTAGCGCTGCGTTCTCCACTTTTTAAGAAGATTTCTCTATTTATCTCCTTGTATCTTGTAGCTAGCCATGAGTTATCCATTCTGGTGGGCATTTTATCATCCTTGAAAGCCTTTGGTGCAGCTTGGTGGTTTGTTGTCATTAGTCATGTACTTTATGCATAGGTGAAACCCGCTGACAATGTCCAGACTGCATTTCAGACCAACAGCCTCCAATGATTCATATGATGTCAGTAGGCAGCTCTAACCTTTTGCATTGTGATCCTTCTTCCCTGTTTGGACTTACACGAACTTGTCGTCATAATTCTTCCACTGCATGATGTATTGCAAGAACTGGTGCCCGAAGACGTCTTCAACTACTGTTGGGGCCACTATAGTGTGGGTCACCATTGTGGTGAGTGTCACCACTATAGTGTGGTGGGGTAGTGTAGACAT